>JAFBJU010000898.1:106233-119028 GCA_016785305.1 Colistium nudipinnis | reverse complement strand
TCATACATACATACATACATACATATATATGCGCGCCTTTAATTTCCGCGTTCTGCCTGTCTAATGTGTCAGCCGGGCTGCAGCGCTGCTGCTGCTGCGCTTATCGGAAAGCAGAGCGAGCGGAGCTGCACGCGCTGCGAGCCGGCCCTGAAAGAGTTAAACTAATCTCTCTCTCGCACACACAGGCACACACAGGCGCACACACGCACGCACGCACGCACGCACACACACAGCCTGCCACCGCCCCAGATAACAGAGGGGCGCCTCTCCCCAGCCAGCCAGCCTCCGCTAATCGCAGTGGCAGGAGGAGGAGGGGGAAGGAGGGGGAGGTGGTGGAGTGCCGGCGGCCTCTCGCAGCGCTGGGCTTTTTATTGACGCTGCCTGCCTCGGTGTTTGTGTGTGTGTGTGTGTGTGGCTGTGGCTGTGTGTCTGTGTGTGTGCGAAGGCTGCGGGCTGTGCATGCTTGTGGGTGCGTGTCAGAGCGAGAGGGCTATAAAGAGGTTTGTGTGTGTGCCTGTGCCTGTTGGTGTGTGCCTGTGTGTGCGCCAGTGTGCCTGTGTGTGTGTGCGCATGCCTGCGTGTGTTTCCCTGTATGTGTGTACGCCTCTCTCTGCGTGTGTGCCTGTACGTGTGTGCGCGCCAGTGTGTCTGCCTGTGCGCTTGTATGTGTGTGTGTGTGCGTGCGCACGCCTGCCTGCCTGTGTTTCCCTGTATGTGTGTACGCCTCTCTCTGCGTGTGTGTGTGTTTGCGCGTTTGTGCGCCTGTGTGAGTGCCTATATGTGGGTGCGCTTCCGTCTGTATGCGCGTGTGCCTGTGTGTGCGCTTCTGTCTGTTTGTGTGGCGGTGTGTGTGCGCCTCCGTGTGTGTGTGCTGTGTCTGCTTGTGTGTGTGTGTGCACGCGCGCTCCCCGCCAGCAGCGGAGAGCAGGGAGAGGCGGGGAAGTGGGAGGGTGGGTGGCGAGGTTATGAGCGGAACTCGACAGAGGCCGACAGACAGAGAGGGGGAGAGGAGGAGAAGGAGGCGGGGTGGGGGCTTCTCGTGCTGCGCTGAGAGCCGCCACCCCTTCTCCTTCCTCTCAGATAAGCTCCGTTTGAAGGTTTACTCTTTATTCTCTCGAAAAAAAAAACAGGGGAAAAAAATCAACGTTTCTGTCTGCGCGTTTTAAAGCGGAAATGTCGTTTATGATCCCTCAAGGTCGGAAGCAGACACGTGTGACTGATCTCATTGTTTTTTTTTTGTTGTTTTTTCACGGGCGCACTGATTGATTGCATCGATGAATTTAGCCGCCTATTGATTAGAGCTTAATCTATAGGTCCATGTCTCTCAGTGCTCCGATAATTGCGACCCCCTCCCCTCCCCCCTCTCTCGCAGCGGCAGCAGCAGTGTTTGGCTCGGAGCCACCCGCGCCGTGCCGCGCCAGGCTGTAATTATCCCCGGTGAGGCCGCGCTAACGCAGCGTGGCGCGCCTGTGGGGAACCGGTTAGCCCTACAACACCGGTGGGGGCGCGGGGCGGGGGCGTGCGCTCGCGTGTACGAGCGTGATTTCTTCGGGTTGTCGTTTGTGTGGCACAGATAGCATTTTCACGTCCTCGGAGGAGCCTTTTGAGCTTTTGGGGTGATTTAGACAATAGATCAGAGAATAGATTTAACACTATCGACACGCTGGGTATAAAATCACAAAGGCCTATCACGATGAGTCCATAGGACCATGCGTTTTGTGGTTTGTTGTTTAGAACATGCGACATATAGCATCATCGGTCGATAATGTGTTCAGGTATAGATGGATTGATTGTACGTGTGCACGTGTCCGAGCCTGTACGTGCCAGTGAGTGTTCTCCCTGGCGTGTGTGCGTGCGTGCGTGTGTGTGTGTGTGTTGCAGTAAGCGATCCATAACGATCTGCAGGTGGATTGTGCTGATTAATACCGGCTGCTGCGGACGGAGCTGCGTGCAAAGAGCTTCCTGCCATCCGAGCCGGCCGACTGTGTGTGCGTGTGTGAGCGTGTGTCTGTGAGTCGTGCTCGCTGGTGTGTTGGCAGTCAGCCCTGTCAAATGTGTGACAGGGCTGTGTGCGCGTGGTTCCATATGTGTGTGCGTCTCTGTATCGAGGGCAACATGTGAATATTTGGCGAAACCCGTGCTCTTTCGCTGTGCGTTGAAAGTGTGTTTGCTTGTGTGTGTGTGCACGCGCGCGTGTGTGTGTTAGGGTGAGCGTGTCTGTTTTTGTCAGGCCACTGCTTCAGTGTCTGATTGCAACAGCAGATGGCTGGATCGCTGTGACCTCCCAGAGCGTGGCTCTTTCGACACTCGCGCGCACGCGCGTGCCTGTATGTGTATGTGTGTTTTGGTTTTTACAAGACAGACACGCACACTTAGGCGTGAATCCCTGACAAGACATAAAATGACAGTCAGAGAATGGGATCACACGTCTGAGCACATATTCCTTCGCCAGCGTCCAGCACGAGTGTTTTTTTCCCTTTTTTTTCAAAAGGCACATGCTGTTCTCAGACTGGATTTTCAAACCACAAAGTTCACAAAGAGTCATAAAAAGCGCAGCCATAAAAAGGGCATGTGCTTGATCTCCAGACCTGTTTTTGTGTCTCCCTCAGACTATCGGGTAAAGGTTGGGGTTTTTTTGATGGCCGCAACCGTGTGTTTTTGTGTCGTGCGGTAGACACACAGTTTGCCCGGCGGTTCCCCAGGACAATATTCATCCTAATCCAGTTTTCCAGTGACTGATGGCGAGAGCCGCTCTGCTTCCTATACGCCCTCTGAGTCACAGCAGAGGAGAAAGAGAGAGAGCGAGAGAGGGGAGAGAGAGAGAGAGCGGCTGCTGTGTGCTGTAATTTCGCATGTCTTTCCAGCACCCATCTGACCTTTCAACGTGATTATTAGTTGGGTATGACATCAGCGTGACGCAGTGTTAACTGCTTAAAACCAGATTATTGGAGTTTTCCATTTTCAGCATTTGCAAATTGTTTTGCTGCTGCTCCGGAGGGGACATTAAAATGCTCATCTCTATTGCCACCGTGCACCTGAGGTGGATTTGATTGTATGTATTTTATTATTTCATTTTATTATTATTTTTAAATATATTCAACCTCTAATATTAATATAGTTTGATCGCTTGTATCATGATTCACAAAATAGTTTGAGAGGAGGACTACTACAGATGGTATTCTTACCTACTGATGCTCAAACAACAACCACATGCACGTCATTGCTGTGTGAGTTCCACCGGGCTCACAATGGAGCAGTGTCTCAGTCTGGATGGAGACTAGAATCTGATTTAGATCATCTGAAAGCCTTCCTGCTGACAGTTCTGAAAAGGGGCATTTCCACCAATACAATGGGCACGTGTGTTTGGTTGCCAGGTCGGATCCTACCTGCAGAAATATGGGCAGAGGTGAATGGCACATATGGTGCAATACAGCACGATGTGTAGCATGACCCTCACATTGCCATGGTTAAAGATGGTTGCTGGCACATGTCTTTCGAAATTAAAAAAATCCCCGTCTGCTGAATCAAACAAAGCACTGTTGCAACCACGGAGAACAGAGTATGCCGGTCAAAGAAGTGAAGTTATACACATGCCAAGTGCCACTGTGCCGCAAAATAAATAGAGAACATTGCTTGTGCTGGCTTCACTCTGAGGCGGCACCGTGGTATGGTGGTAAGCACTGTCGCTTCACAGCGAGATGGTTTTTGGTACTCCCGGTGTCTGCGTGGGTTTTCTCCAGGTACTCCAGTGTCCTCCCACAGTGTAAAGACACGCTGATTCGGTTGCATGGAGACTTTGGCTGTGTATCTCAGTGTGTTGGCCCTCTGATAGACCGACCGGCGACCTGTCCTGGATGTACCCTGCCTCTTTGCCCAGTGTCAGATGGGTGGGATTGCCTCCTGCCTCCCCAGTGACCCTCAAAGGATAAGCGGAACCGATTATGTCTGGATGGATGATCTCTCTGCTTGTAGTTAGTCAAATCTGGAATCTCAACATGCAGAGTTCCTCCTAAATCTTTAATATCTATGTCCTAAGTCACTTGATGTGGCTCTAAATTCAATCACTCATGAGCTGGGATACTGTTACCTCCCTGAGGTTAGTAAATATCTACTTGGCAAGGGTGGCCATAAACGATAGCACACCACAGCATGTGGATGTGGAAATGCATGTGGTAGTATGGCAATTTGTGTTTTTGGCAAGTACAAGTATTTTTTTTTCTCCCACTGAGGATATTGTCGCATATTTCTCTCGGGGTCAAGGCCCCTCATGTCAAAAATGGTCATTCACATCCATGGCACTTTTGTGATCGCGAAACCGTAATAAAATGTCCACTCTGTGGCATGTGTTAGATGTTACGCACCATCCAATCTGTCAGCAACTTATGTGTATCCCCCCCATCTCATACTAGGTCCAGGGAGATAGTCTCTCCATTTCCGCCCTGCATCCACACTAATTAAGAAATAGAGCTCTATGAAAACAGTCTCCAGAGTGAGCGGGAAAGAGCCTGAGCTTTTGAAGAGCAGTGACCGAATCACAGCACAGGTTCAGTGTCGGTAAAGTTAAGAAGCCCACTCTCGCCACCTTTGACCTTCTCTGTAATCACTCTTTCAAAATGTCAATATATTTGGCTGCAGAGTGAGAGCCGTTAACCCGTAATCATGTTTATTTTGTAAGGGGACTTATTTGTTTGGAGTCTAGCGGCGGCACAGGAGTTGGCAACTAAATTGGGCAGCACACCTGGGTGTTTTAAAACACACTGTAAAAGGAGGATTGCAGGAGAGTAGGAGGTTTAACTACTGAGACACAACAAAAAAACGATTTGCTGCTCTTCCTGCCAAGCTATGGCTGAGAAGAACAGTTTTCTACTTTGCCAACTGAATAAGGATAAAAAATGGACCTGTGCGGTAATTTTACACATAAACCCAATGTTCTTTGAGCGTATCCGTAGGTGGTTTAAAGGCTGCGGTGGCAGGGACAGCTCTTTCAGAGGTAAATGATGAGGCAGATAAGTGCAAACATGCATGCCGATTTTCTCCCCTGTAATTCTACTTGGTTTGGAGAAACGGCTTCCTGAATTCCCCGTCAAAGACATTCAGATGCATGGTGTGGTTTCCTCCGAGTTTTTTTCTGGAGGAGAAGAAGTGGAGTTTTTGTTCTTTGCCATGCATGAATACACCCACCCTTCTTCCCTTTCTTCTCATCCCACAGACTGTCCCTCTTCCCTCAGCTTCCTTTGTGCCTCTGTCTCCCAACTTTTGGACGATTTGCCCTTCAAGATGAGCTTTGCTTTTTAATGCGCCCATATGTGAACACTTTGTGAGCTTTGTGTTTGTTTGTGTATGGCCGTCTGGTTTAACTCCTTCTTTCAACAGCTGTGGCAGACGCAGCCAGACCTTCCATTTTCCTGCTCTGCCTCTGTCCGCCTGCCTGTTGGCCTTTCTCTCGCTCATCCCATCACTCTCTTTCTTTCTCTCTCTCTCTCTCTCCTACACACACTCACGCAGGCACATGATGCACACACCTCAGGCTTGATATTCATAGCCTCCTCCTCCTTCACTTGACATGGGAGCCTTAACAGATGTGCCCCAGCCTTGAGCTGCCTCTCCCACTCTCCCTCCCTCTCTGTCTCCGTACAGCCTCGTGCACCACAGATTTACCTTATCTTTTGGCTTGGGGAAAAAAAACAAAAAAAACACAACACACTTTGTTGGGGTGAAATGTGAATAATATAACCTAAAATACTGAACATTTTTGTTGAAATAAGTGAACATCAACATCAACCTAGAAAGAAGATAAACAGGTCACGACACTTCAGTGATATACAAAACAGTTTTAACTGTTATGGTTTCATTGTGTTCATTTTTTCATATACATGCATTTTAGGAGCTAAAAATCCAGGGATTCCAGAAGACTAAAATATTCCAAAATATTTTTAGCTAAAGCTGATGTAGGATTTTACCTCATATATGAAAATATACCTATCCCTTTGCTTTGGCTCTCATTTCTAAAATCGGCTCCATGTGTGCCTTTTTATAGTAAGATCATTTTTTTTTTAATTTCATTTATCTTATCAAAAAAAGCTTATCATATGTTCCACTCGCGCCGTATCTGCCGCTCAAACCTCGTCTATTCCTGTTTTGGAGTTTCAGCGGAGCTCGTGTGTGTGCGTGTAACTGCCTGTACGTGTGTGTGTGTGTGTGTGTCTCCCTCTCTTCTCTCTGTGTACGTGTGTCTCTGTGTGTGCGTGTCTCTGTATATGTGTGTGTGCCGCTCGCTTTCTCTCTGTGTATATGTGTGTGTGTGTGTGTGTGTCTGTGTGTGCCTGTGCGTGCGTGCGCGCGCAGCCTGTGCCGTGCGCTGGAGGCTTATGGTAATTGCGGTCTCCCGACTGGCCTTCTGGGTAGAGTCTGCGCGAGTGGGAGTGGAGCGAGTCGCTCGGTCTCGGCAGCGTTCATCCATTCCGTGCGGCACTCCCCGTACAGCTCCGCGCGTCCTCGGTGCGAACCGGGGGCTCCGACCGGGCTGCACTCCGCGCGTGGTGAAGAAGACGCGGGACGGGAAAGCCAAACGCGGACGAACCTTCGGCGAAGCCTCCGCGACGCAGATTCCGGAGTCGGAGAGGACATGGAGTGACGGAGAGCGGGAGAAAAGGGGCTTTTTCCGAGGACGGCGTGCTCCGCTCAAACCCAACATGGCGCTGCTGCGAGGGACGGCCGAGCTGAATTAATTTCCCAGCGAGTCCTCCGACCTCGCCACCTGTATCCTCGCAGGGGACCCGGCCGGACGGCGGCTCTCTGCCGGACCTTTTTGTAGTGGATTTCTCTTTTTTCCCTCACGTTTGTTTCCTCCGCGCAGGATCTTTTTTTCTCTCCCTCTCCTTGCTTCATTGGAAAGCCAAGTGACATTTGCAGCAGCAGAAAAGTCCGTTTGAAATATAAAAAAAGATGAAAGTTGCCCGTAGACAATAGAGCTTTATATGACAGAGACTGGCTTTGTTTCGGGACAAGTGGATAATCTGTTAGACACTTTTCTTGTTTTTTTTCCTTTGGCCGGGATTGTCCGCATCCAGCAGACAGGACCGTAATCGGGCTCGTCTACGTACACACACGGACCGCTGGCCTCCTAGTTAACTTGGCAAAACAGGAAAAGGCGTGAGTTGGAGCGCACGAACGGCAGCTGGATCAAGCGCCAATTTAACAGGTGAGAGCATCATGGCGATTCCGAAATGTGATATTCTTTTCTTAATGTTTTATAAATGAGAAATCCCTGCACGAGGGCAGAAAACAAACTGTGCCCCGCGTGTGTTTTTTTTTATTTTTGTATCTCAACGGTAGCCTACCACAAAGATTGGGGTGGTTGTAAAGTACCTGGTGTTGATATATTTGAGTGTTTTGAATGGAAAAACAAAAAGTGTTTTTGTGAGGTTGGGTGTACACGCGATACCCCGGCGGTGTGCGCGGCGACTGGAGAGGATCGGCCACTTCTAAGAATAGCGCATAGGGTGGTCTTTGTGCGTTTCGGCGGGGCAGTGGCATGTGGTTGATAAATAACACGCGCACACAAATACACAATGGTACGACCGTGAGCTTGGCCTTTTTTTCTATTTTTTTTTTACAACTGCCCTGTCAGCCCAACAGAGGTGAGAAGGACGTCCCGGAGATTAGCGGACTTGCAAGTGGCGCCGTCCGTCCTCGGTGGGGAATATCCAGGCTTTTCGCACTCTGCTGTGTGACGAAGTGTTTGAGTGCCCGTGGGGCGACAGGGGGATTGCGCACGCGCGCACACGGAGCTTCTGCGCTAAACAAGGTTACTGAATCCAGCCTCGCCCTGCCAAGGGGAAGCGAGCGGCGCTGCCTCCGTTTATACACGGTTCAGTTCAGTTGGAGGGCATCCCCGCGGTGTGTGTGTGTGTGTGTGTGTCTGTTTGTGTGTTCATGGGGGCGGTGTGGGGGTTTTGTTTGGACAAAGTCAGTCCCAAAGGTAGTGTTGGGTGGGGGGGTTTGTGTGGGGGGGAGACGGGACCGCGCCGCTCACCTTCCTGTGTAGGTGACGGAAACCACTCTGGCATCGTGCCAACTATCTCTCTCTCTCTCGCGCGCTCTCTCGCTCTCTGTGTGTGTGTGTGCGCGCGCGCGTGTGTGTGTGTTAGTGTCTATCTGGCACGCACACGCTTCGTGCCCTGCAGGTGTTGTGTGATGTGACTTGGCGCTACGGTGTGTTGCCTTCCACTCTTGCCCGCAGTCCCGCTGTGAGCCTGTGCCTTGCGGGGAATATCCTCTGCGCACGGAGGAACCATGGAGCGCTAGTTAGGACTCCCCCAGCAGCTCTAATAAGCGCTGCTCTCATCAAGGGAGAAAGTGTCGCCAGAGACTCGTTAATAGCAGGGAAACACGTAAAAAACATATATATGTATAAGTCAGTTATTTCGTCTATACTTTAAAAGTTTGGTCAGCTTCTACGAATTTAATTTTCAGTTTTTGTTTTAAATTCCCCTTTATTCGAATCCGCCGTCTCCACTGTGCCATTATCAAGATTAAAAAGTATGTTCTTACGTGTGTAGTCATCTTCCCTCTGCACCACTGTGGGCGGCAGCGATCAGTGCAAACCGCTTCTTAAAAAAAAATAAAAATAAAAAAAAAGTTGCCTTTTAATTGAAATCAGCGCTGCGAGGCGTGTTGGATGTGATCCACACGGAGCCGTCTCTACTAGCGGCGCTCCAGTGCGGGCGACGTGGCTCGGCTTTCACGGGCACCAGAGAGTAGCATTTACCGGAGACATTATCAGGTGCAACTCTGACGGGCCCGTATGTATGTATGTATGTATGTATGACTACACACGTAAGAACATACTTTATATATATATATATATATCAGGGGATTCTCCTCCTCCCGTGCTGCCGTGCTTGCTGTCTGTCCTGGAGCCACACAGGCACTAATTAGGGAACGCTCTCTTAGGACGATCGATGTGCCTCATATTGGCTGGCTCCAGCTCATTGACGAGCTTAGTGAGGGAAGCAGCTACTAAAAGACCACTTAAATCCCGGCAGCCAATCCGCACAGGATATACAGTAAAGAAAATCGCTCATAACGCGAGCGTGCGCTCGGCCGAGGCTCGCGCGGGTTGGGGGAGCGGAACCTCGAGCGGAGCAGCGGGGATTATCTGGTGGGCGGGCGGAGGCCACTCCAGGGGGCTTTGATGCGGAATAAAAGCTTAATTGTATTTAAATTAGACGTCGATCTCAGCCGGAATGAAAAGGTAAAAGGACCCTTGTCGTACATCCACGGGCTCCGCTGAACGTTCCGTGTGAGCGTGTTGTTTTTATGGTAGATTTTGGATGAAAATGGATAGAATTATACCAACCCTTGCTTGAAAAAACACATTAAGATGTGGGTTAGGCACTAAGGAGACTGTGAATAATTATCACCAAACTGTCCATAATATGCGGCTTTGTTGTTCCACGTGTCCCATTGCGTTTAGTTTGCCTGGGTGGAAATAATGATGCATGCAGGGACTTTTTTTTTCTTCATGTATCAGTTTCCTCCCGTGTATTACGTCTCCGACCTCGGGCTTAGGGGTATTTTTGCGCCACGTTAGTGGCTTTTCATATCTGTTCGTGTGTTATTTTAGTCATTTTTGGTTACAACCCACGGATAACTCACGTGAGATAAAAGTGTAGGTCATCTGGTGTGCAGATACACGCCAGAATTATCTGGTCGTCCAGTCGTCTGTTCACAGCGCAACCTACAAAAGGCTCTTTATGAAGCAAGGAGCTTTTTAAACCGCTGAATCTGATCTTTGGGCAACGGAGCATGTTCCCCAAGAGGTGCATGTGGTGGGAGCGTAAAATAAATACTTCACATTTTGTGTGGGCCGGGTTTATTTATAGTGCAGCCTTCCCCGTCGGACTGTTTTGCGCATCATTTTTCCACCGTGCGTTATGAAGTCAGTGTGGGGCTGATCTGTTCTCCAGGTGTCGGAACACAGAGGGGGAGGGGTACTCACCATAGATTGACACGCTCTCTCTCTCTCTCCCCTTCCACAAACAGTTTTATTACCCAGCCCCATCAGGGCCATTAGTTGTCCAAGTGGGGGTTCAAGGGTGGTCCCCAATCAAAACAGGGGTTTTCATTTGGCAATTAATATCATCCGTTTTTTAATATACGTCAATATTTGTGAATGTGTTTACCATGGCTTAAATAATCACGTGTCCCACTTTACTTCAGACAAACCTAGTCAGTCAGACGATTCAAAACAGGCCTGTCGCCGCTCAAGTGAGGATTATTGTGGGAACGTGTGTATACGCAGATCAAATGCATCTAAACCAGTTTTTCCGCAGTTTGTGACGACATTCGGAGTTTTAAAGGAAATCGGGACGGCGGCTTGTTGTCGGCGAAAAGTGCACCTGAAGGCACTACCAGCCGCGGGCCTGCTGGGTCATGTTGTCATGCTGAGTGATGTGTGACCGTGATGCTGGGGGGTTGATCTGCTGCCTGCGGGACAGCCACACCGCCTCCATTTTAAGCCCATTAACCTTCTGCCCGTCCGCTTTTTCTAATCTGGAATAATCAATAGGAGCCAGGCACGGGGAATATTACGCAGGGAACGCTCGTCAGTAAGATCAGTACAATTTTTACATGTCAGAGGAAATGCTCGCGTTCTGCCCCCCCCCCCCTTTACCCCCCCTTTAAAAAAAAAAATATATATATATATATATATTCTTTTTGTTATCCCATCAGAGCGCCAAGTCCGTCTTATTGCTGTCGCGCTAGTTGTGTGTGTGTGCGTGCGCGTGTGCGGGTGTGCTTTTTTTCTCTCTCTCTCTCTCCCCCTCACTCGCGCCTGGATAGAAAACAGGCTCGTCGCTGCCGGCGCTGCGCTCGCTGCGTGTGAACAAAAGCGGAGGCACGGCACAGAGCCGAGGAGAGATCGGTTTTCCAGGCGCTGCGCAGCTCCCGGAGGAGACGTCACGGTTTGATTGAAGCTATGCTCCGTGCTGGCCTCCCGGGACCTCGCGATGAAACGGGAGAGCCGCCCTCCCTCCTCCTCCCCCCTTCCTCCCCCTCTCCCTGAGCGCTCCGCAAACCTTTTTGTTTTGCCGAGGTCTGGAGCGCGCGGATCACATCCCCGCGGAGACGTGTCGGCCCCGGCGCTGTTTAAACAGACGCGGTGACGGCCAGGGCGGCCCAAAGAGAGCCACGTCTCACACATGCCATTTACTCCACACTGTCTGTCACATGAAAGCCCTGGGTTCCGCAGCCGATTACGCACGGATGGTTTATGATAATCCCTCTCCCTCCCGTGTACGAGGTGTTAATCACGTCCCCGTCCCCCCGAAGCAACATTTGGGTGCTTTTTTGCTGATGGGTGTTGTATGCAGCGTCTTAGGAACATAAGGCCTGTAATTAAATTATAAATCTCACCGTGATTGCAGTTAGTTGGGTAACCTCTCCCTGGCCAATCAGAACATTGACTTAGCAGCAGCGTAATGATGGCACACCTCACCTCCCTCATCTGGGCCTCTCCAGGCTCGGGCTCGATCATGCTCCCTCGTTTGTTTTTAGATGTCGGAGCCTCGGGCATCCATCTATCTGACGAAATCCCACAGACGCTTGGCAGCACAGCAGGGTGATGGCGATAGGAGTTTATTACCACTACCGCCTTCAAAGCGGGAATGTGCTCTCTGCTGTCTGTTTGGCACACCACTGAGTTCATGTTGGGTATAAAGCTTTCCACCGCGGGTTGGAGATCATCGTTAAGAGTCCATACTGTAACACCCAGACTGCGTTTTAGCAAATAACAGATGAGTATTTTTAACCTAGGAGATATATCAAGTATTTAAATACATCAGCATCTTTTCCTGCGTGGCCATTTACAGCCGTGAGAAGTCTGGGCCATGTCAGATGTGGAAGCTGATTCGGCACCTGTTTTAGGCTGACATTCATTTAACTTAATTTGCCCCTTTACACAACACCAATAATTAAGCCTCCTTTTGGTAGCAGTAGCAGCCTTTCAAAGCAAAGTCGCGAAACCTCCGGTAAACGCTGGCCTACTCGTGCATGCGCATCCCCATTACAATCCGGTCCTGTGGTGGCATAAAGGGCCATTTAGTCCTCATTTGGCCCGAGATGAATGGAGCCAGTTCAGCAGCCGCCGCCCGGGCCCTAGTGACAGCATGGGGGGCGGGAGGGCGCACAAAGCCGCCGTTGTTGGCGGCCGTGCTGCCGGGGGGGGGGGGCATTGAACCGTGCACCGACTTGCATGCGGCTGTGGAGCGGCCCTGGAGGACGCAGGGGCCTCTTGTTTACGGCTCGGTCGCTAATAATGTGACAGCTGAGGAGTCGCCGCCGGCTACCTCCGGCTCCTCGCTGCACCAGGAGCAGAGCATTTCTTTCCCTCCTCCTTTTGCCTCCCGCTCCATCACTGTAGCTCCGTTATAGCGGGAACCTCGCTGACAAACAGCGTGTCAACTCTCTACACGCCCGCACTCCCGAGTTGGGATAATGAGCCGGACCATTTGGCACACGTCGGCCTGATAATCAATAACAATTAAAATGGGGCCTGCGTCGTCTTCTGCGCCGGTTTGTGTTTATGGTGCCGGTGAAGAGCGCGGCCCTGAGGCTGTGTGGTTTGTAGTCAGGTTTCGTCCGCGCTTCATATGCGTGTTCTCAGCTATACTGATTCTATTATGCTCTCTCTCTCTCTCTCTCTCTCTCTCTCTCTCTCTCTCTCTCTCTCTCTCTCTCTCCCCCTCCCTCTTTTCTACCTCCTCTCTCTCCTCCTCTCTCGCCGGTCTC
>JAFBJU010000898.1:29335-106223 GCA_016785305.1 Colistium nudipinnis | reverse complement strand
CTCTCTCTCTCTCTCTCTCTCTGTCTCTCTCTCTCTCTCCCTCCCTCTTTCTCCCTTTACGCGCGTCGCTGTGGTCTGTTCGAGCGTGTTTGTGTGCACGTGTGTGTGTGCGTGCGTGCGTGCGTGCGCGCCCGCATTTAATCCATGTTTATCCCCACCCCACCCCCGTCGCTGCGGAGATTATCCTGCGTCACACTGATTTTTTTTTTAGAGCTGATCGGAGCTGTGCGCTTCCGAGAGCCTGGCAAAGCTCCAGGGACGTCAGAGCGAGAGGGCGCCGTCAGGCCGCGGCACAGGCCCCCGGTGTCCCGTTATAACAGGCTGTGCGCATCACATACACACGGGAGGGGGTGGTGTGTGTGTGTGTGTGTGTGTGTGTGTGTGGATGATTGACAGGTCTAGGGCTCTCTATATGTGGATGTGCATTCTTAGTTGGTCATTTAATTTGATGGAAAGGAGGTTGGTAACGCACACAAACACACACCGATTACTAGTAGGCACGCCAGCGCTCGGGGAGCAAAGGGGGCCTCGGCCCGGGAGGAAATGATGTGCGGTGCCAGTGTTTGTTCCGGTGCGTAATCCGTGGGTCACGGGAAGTTCAAGTCGTTGCCGTCAGAGACAGGAAACGAGAGGAAAGAGGGAGAAGCACGCCCCCCCCCCGTCTCTCATTCTACTTCCACTCTATCCCTCCGTCCTTGTTTGCTGTTCCTCCCACAGAGGCGCACAACGCCGAAATAGGCCCCACAGAGCTATGTGAGGGTTCCGCTAAAAACACCCGGTGGTTTTGTGTTTAATGGTGCGCGTCGGGGCTCCGCTCCAGCGGTCTGGTTTATAAACGCAGCTCCGACCGCTGCGCCCCCTCCCCCCGCTGCTGCTGCTGCCGCCGCTGCCGGCCGGGGTGATGGATTGGGCGGCCGTCGGGAGTTGTTTGTTGCGCAAACTATTCTTAGCAGCGGGGATGGGCGTCAACACACCGCCTTTCCCTCCTTTCCTATCTGTCCCCCTCTCTCCTTCCACCACTCACAAAGTGACATTTGTGCATTTTTTCTCTCCTCCTCTTTCTTCTTGTGCTGTTGTTCTCCAAGCGTAAACTACCATTAATGCCACGGGACTGTTACATATCCGGGAATAAGGGCTCCGGTTGCAGACTTTACATAAACTCACGGCGCCGTTGCTGATGTGCAAGACACGTGATCGGCATTTCCAAATGATCCGAAGTGCTGTGCTCCACTTTGACTCGACACGCCATCTAACAATAATCGCGCCAGGCTGGTGCCTAAGTTTAACAAGTTGTGCGCACGCAGGGCGAAGTCTGCAGGGGTCGGCGCATGCAGGCACAGGTTTCCCGTCGGCCTTTCCTATCCGGCACGCATGCATGCGGTGTGCCGTCGTGTACTTGATCCTGACCTTGAGGCCCAGCGCAGCCTCTCATCTCAGCTGGACCATTATTAATTTAATGGAAGTGAAATAACTGCCGGCCACGAGGCACCAGGCGGCCTTTTAGTTGAACTGACCCGGACACGATCGGATCATTTCCTCTCTGGGTTCTGCGGGGTTCCTTTCCCTTTTGTGGGAAAGCTACACTTAGATTGGCGCCACGGAAATTCTGCTCCCATTGACCCACGTTGAAGTGCGTGTTTACGACGAACACGCAGGTCCACGAAAGGCAGCGTGTCACCGATTGTGTGAGTCCGTGTGAGATGCTCATTTTAACGATCGTGTGCGTGTGCGTGCGTGTAAGAAGCAGACAGAGGTGCACGTGCCGCTCCAGTAAACACGGCAAATGGGAGCGATGTGATTTTCTCTGTGCCGTCTGGGTAATTTGCAGTAACACGTACGCGCGTGTACACTCACACACACACACACACACAGTGGAGCTTTTAAGCCGTGCGCGCGCACAGCCGCACCTCAGTCAGATGCAGCTATTGTAGAAAACAGGACTGGCTCCGGGGAGCTGGGGAAGGGAGGAAGGAGGAGGGGGGCTGTCGGAGGGGGCGGGGTGGGCAGAGAGGAGCCGTGCCGAGGGGCCCGCGGCAGGCTGATTAATGGGCCCCGGGTCACGGCAATAAAAGTGGCGTGCCAGCGGCGCGGCAGCAAGGCTCAGAGGCGTTTCTCCGCTATGATCGAGGAGCCCAGTTTCTCTGCTGCTCTCAGCACAGGCAAGGCTTCACTTTTACTATTTAAAGGCTCTCTCCCTCTCTGGCCTCCTCTCCGCACTAGCTGCACCAACAAAAACCCGATCGACTGGTTTAGTCTAATATAACAACTTAAAAACGTCCTTTTGAATTCAATCTGGCTAAAATTGGGGCAATATTTTCACATTTTGTTCAAGGCGATGGGGCTGATCACTGTTCACTTAGCTGTTTTTTAAGATGCAATTTGACTCGCCAAAGCTCAAAAGCTTCAAAGCTAAATTTTCGCCTTTTTTTTAACCACAAAACATGAATGCCACTCTTATCACAGTTTTGTTCACACCTGTTTTGTTTATTTATTTTTTCCCCCAAGATTATGATCTATTCCACCCAGTAACCTGCGGCAAGACGCAGTTGCAGTTATTAAGATATAGATTTTTACATTTACTTAACGACACCATAAATAGTCTCAAAGTGAATAAACCAGGAATACAAACTGGAGAACTTGCTTTATGTCGCAACAGTTTTGGGTTTGGCCTGTTGACCTTTTTTGTTCAGCCACAATATACCCACAAGAAGTTTTAAAATAACCCAGTGTAAAAAAAAGTATATTGGTCAACATTTGACATGTGCTCTATTTCTGTCATTTAAGGTATTGCCCACGCATAATAATAATACAAAACATTAAAAAGACATTGCTACTTGTCCCAAAATCATAGTTATTTGTGGCAAAAGCAATGACTGTAATTCTCTATGTTAATGAATTATTTAAAACCAGCACTCAGCTGCTATATATATAGTTACAGATTTGATATTACAGGCCAATTGTAACTCCCTAAAATAATGCAATAATTAAGAGTGGATAATTGTCTTGTATAAATTAGTTCACATCTTAACATAAGAATTTATGGGTGAAATCGCTGTCACTTCCAGGCTGTGTTATTGTAAATGTTGTATATTTGCCTTTCGCCTTGCACACCATGCTGATGCATCTGTTGGTCGCCGTGTTTGTTGATCTGTGGCTCTGTGCTGGCGGGCGGGTAAATGGTCCCCCGCCGAAGTGGTCTCTGATGTATAATCTCCCCTCGCTCCTCTGGCTAAGGCAGCTGAGAGAGCGGGTCAAAGAGGGCGCAGAAAAACCAGTGTGTGCGGAACGTGACTGAATAGACGGAGCCCCACAATGCGCGTCAAGCCCACAGGGTGGACAGGATGGGGGTCAGGGGAGGGGAACAGGAAAAGGGGGAGTTGCAAGTGGGGGTGTTGATGGATGGGAGGGGAGCGGAGCCCACACAGTGCTTTCATCTCCACTGACTACTTCAGTGGAGCTGCGTGCATGCGTGTTTGTGAGAAAGATTGTGACGGAGGAAGATTGTGATGACTTTAACTAGCAGTGCTATTATCTTTTTTTTTTGTACCTTTGCCCCACTCCCTTGTCCCATTTCAGGTCATGATCTCCTTGCCACAACTGATTACCTTATAGCAATATTTATAATAAATATATAATACATTATTTAGATTTGCATGCCTCCAAAAATATGTTTAATACCTAATTTGTCAGTAATTTCTCTGTCGGGGACTTTATATGCTGACATTTTTGCCCCGTCAATTTTTTTTGGCATCAAGATTTACTTATTTATTGTGTGTGTGTGTGCGTGCGTGCGTCTGTCTTTGTGTGTGTGCGCGTCTTTTGGCATGAGCCTGGTGTGTGTGGCAGAGCCAAAACACTAACTGCTAACTGCTTGCTCATCTCCACAGGGCAACATCTGTTCGTGATGTCGATGCTGAGACACAAACCAACCTGGAACTAAGACAAGAGAACCACACCACACAAAACATGGCAAGTCCCTCTGCTTGTCCCCGGTTCTGTTTACACTCATTTTTCACACAAGTCACAGTTATCTGGAAATAAGCACATACAATCTTTTTCAACACGTGCCTGCAGGCAACAAACTTAAAACCGTGATGTAGATAATTAATACGAATAGTTTGTATTACTATGCTTCTTTTATTTAGAATTTGGGATTAGATTTTTGTAACTATTGTCACATTTACATAACTTGTATCCCACTTTGTGCAACAGGTGGATGCAAGGTTGACACCCCTGGCAGCGATGGGGCTGGACCGAGGTGCTCTGATGCATGATGGCCTTCGTCTCCATGGTGGGGTTATATATCCAGGGATCAGAGCTCTCCCAACTGAGAAAAGCAGAGAGACACAAGCCCTCCCCCTCACGTATAACAGGGACGGTCTCCCGGAGCTCCTCTACAAGCCTGATGGCCCTCTGGACAGTCGTAAGCCCACTAATGGATACCTGAGCCTTTACAAGGGCACGCCGCCAGGTCTCCACAAGCCTGTGCTGATTCCTGAAGGTATGGGCTTGGAACGCAGACTAGGACCTGGAGAAAAGGGATCTGAAATGGGTTTGGCGAGTGCTGGGGGCAGCTACCTCCGCCTGCCATGGCTCAGCCCCTACCCTGAGGCAAGCATGTATCCCTTCATGGACACATCCAAGTATGCGGCTCTAAGCATGTACAAAGCCTCCTTGCTCAGCCAACCCAACCCCTATCTTCCCCAGCACCTGGCCTACCCCTCTCTGTGTGCGGCGCAGGGGGGAAATGTTAATCCTGCTGCAGCAGCGTCTGCTGCTGAGAGACTCTACTATATGCCGCCCTATCCCCCCTCTCCCATCTCATCTCCCCTGGTGGCGCCCCCTATGAGGATCCCTGCAGTCACGGTGGCGCCCACATCACTGGTACACTGCCAGGACAAGGGGCTCGGTGTTCCGTCATTTGCACAGCAACTTCACCAACCCTCCCCACATCCTCAGCACCATCAGGCGGCCATAGAGAGGGACCGGTCCCCGAGCAGGAGCAGCAGACCGAGCAGACCTCCCTCCAGGAAGAGCTCGAGCAACAACAGCAGCAATAGTTCTGGCACTGGCGGCGCCAGTGTGGGGAATAATAGTAGTCTGCAAACGGATACCCCTTCTCACGCATCTTCTCGCCATCCCCAGCCTCCCCCATCCCCTGCTCACACTGACAGCTCATTAGACATACAAAGGCCAGTTGCTAGGATAGGACAACCACCCACCTCATCCTCTTCTTCAGTGTCTGCCTCGTCCTCAACCACTCAGTCCATTCCTCATCCGTTCTCTGTGAGCAGCATGGCTTCAGAGCAGCCCTCTCCTGCTCGGCCCGGCCCTCACAAACACAGGCAGAGAGATGGGGCAACTGAGCACAGGAGTATAGCGGTCGAGAGGAGACCCAGCAGGTCGCCCTCCAAACCCAATTTTGAGAGGTCAGCTCACCCACCCCAAGCAACCAAAGACTCAGCAGAGAAACCTTTAGATTTGTCTGGAAGACTTGAGTTTGGACTGCATCCCAATGGATTCCCAGTAAAGATGGACACTATCGCATCGAGTGCACGTTATGGTCTGCCCCCTAGCAGAGAGCTCCTTAAAGAAAACCTGTCCCACTCCCCTTCCTCCCACCCCCACTCTGTGGTCAGCAGCACTTCTTCAAAGGTCTCAGAGAGGCCAGAGATGATCAGCACTTTACACTCCTCCTGGGTTGTACCCAGCCTGTCTCCTTCCCATGCACAGCACACAGCAGGCTTGGCCCCTTCTCCAAGGCCTAACACAGACCTGGGCCTTTCACAGGCCAAAGGCTCCTCCCCCTCTGTCATCAAACACAAGGGTCTGGAGAGAGTGCATCCTCAGCAACGTAGCTCATCCTGTCCAAGGTTTGGAGAGCCCAACCACAATAATTCCTCTAGTCAACATTCTGGCTCCTCTTCTGCCAGCACCAGAGCTCTTTCTCCCAAACCTAATGGTGAATGGGTAAAACACAGCCCCGGCCAATCAGAGCATCCAACATCGGTTGGGGGCCACCATAGAGAGGGAGCAGAGAAATCATCCCTGACCACTAAGAGAGGTGAAACGACACCAGAGGTATCCTCATACAAGAGGCCCTGTGTAGAGAATGGTCACCCCCCCGGCCACCTGTACCTCCCTCAGAGTGATGCTTACCTGAATCACAGCTTGGCTTATGCCAATAGATACCTGCACTACCCCATCCCTGACGGCATGGCACTACACACCCTACCAATTACAGGAAAAGGCCCGGTGTACCCCCATCCAGTATTGCTTGGCAGCAACAGCTTGTACCCAACTCACCTGGCAACAAAACACCCGTTACCCTACCACAACCTCCCCGCGGGTCCAGGAGGGGAGTACCTCACTTATAACACACAGGAGATGGCCCATCCTCTGATGCAGACCCTGTCAGACAGCAAACTGCACGAGAGGAGGGAGGCAACTTTGAAGCCACGGGGTCATGAGAAATCACAGGGGGGTACCGAAGAATGTGGGGGTTACAGAGATCACGGTATTGGGAAAGAGATGGGTGATGGAAGCCATATAAAGCCTGGTAGGGATGCAGGAGCACAGGGACAGGGTGGCAATCAGAGCAAAGCCCCCTCTTCCTCTGCAACATCCAGAGAAAAGATTGTATGTATAGACCTTGTACATTCAGACACAGATATTGAGACTAGCCCAACAGTCCACAAAAAGCCCTCTGGTGAGAGCAGCACCAAGGTTAACCAAAATGAATTTTGTCATGGTAACCAAAATCCGAAAAAGACCGACTATGAGCCAAAACACCAGCACCACCTTTCCCATCCTTATCAAATCCACGCTGGACAGAGCCCCAACCTGAAGCCCCACCACATTGATAGACACCCAGAAGCACTCTTTGGGAAAGCAAAGGTTCTGCAGGATGCAGACTGTTCCAGGGTGACTTCCAGCACAACCTCGACATCTCCGGGGCATAATGCCCAAGCAGAGGATAGCATGGATGAACAGAGTCTGAGCCCAGATCCCGGAGACCAAGACCAGAGCACCTTACACTGTGCCCGCACATCTGGGGAGCGCAGCTCTGGTAAGGACAAAGGGGGCAGGGACCACCGAGCTCTCCACGTCTTGCACCACAGCACAGATGTGTATAAGGAGTCAGATGAGGAAAAAGTGTACGAGAGGGAGACTGAAAGGGAGGACAGTATTGTTGACCTCGGAGAATCACAAGGAGAAGGGGATGAGGAGGATGAGGACGACGACGGTAACCCAAACTTATCCAAAAGTGCCCGCCGATCCAGCCTGGCCAAGAGGATCGCTAACTCCTCAGGCTTCGTTGGCGACCGCATTAAATGTGTCACCACGGAGCTGTATGCTGACTCCAGCAAGCTGAGCCGTGAACAGAGAGCACTTCAGGTAAGGCTATTATCACTGGTGGCTGTATGTACAGTGGGGGATATATGGGGCACAAGCTGGTGGTGGGCTGCAGAGAGGGCATTATGACCGCCGTTTCCCTATGTGCAGACATTTCAACCATACCTTTTGAGTATTAACAACCATGCAGGAATAAAACCCGAAGGGCCACTGTCCTATTCCCCTGCTGCATATATTTAAAACTGCCTGTGGAACCAACCCTGCATGAAGTTGACATACTCCGCATTCGGAACACAGTACAGATCATTTAAATGCTGTCATGCTACCGCCCTGGCCATAGGCTTGACCTTCCGCTTAATTCATCAGGGTCTTAGTGAGCTGGTGCCGGGCTAGTTGAGGCTCTCGATCAGGGAGGACAGTTCAAAGGTTAACTGGGACTGCCGTCACTGTATGGTGATTAGTGAGCAGCCATTGTAAAGGTTATTTCTGTGCGTGCGTGTTTGTGTGTCCGTACGTGCTTGTCCTTGTGTGACTGCCTTGGGGCTAAAGCATGTGTTAGTGCTGACTGTGCCGTAGAGCCGTATACTGTAGCTTCAGAGCATGACTGTGGCAGCCTCACAGTTCACACTGCCTTTGGCTATGCTTAACCCCAAGGTTAGGGGCAGTCGAGGGCTTGCAGTGGGCTTAAAATACAGCAGCTGCCCTCTTTGGGGTTCCTCTTAGGCTTTCTGCATGCCCCCATCTGCCAGTTGCTACCCCCCCCCCCCCCCTAGTTGCTGCCCCCCCCCCCCCCCCCTCCTTATGGCGTATGCTGCCCTGCCTGGTTACTGTCCAAGGTCATAATTTTCTCCGCACCCCACTGGCTAATAGATCCTCTCTGCTAACACACATTACACATCTGTGAACGCACAATTAGAATAATGTCCCTGTAGACTAGGCCCTAACATGTCATTCAAATCTGCTCATTGAGCTATTTGCTTTAGACCGTTATCTTAGGTTCCTTATGCTCAAAGTTCAGCATACAAGCACAAACAGACCTTTTGCTGTGCTATTCACTGGCTCCCAGGCAGATATGTTAATAGTTTTCACATGTCCGTCTATGTTGTGAACGCACACTAGAATACTGTGGTTTTGTCTGTGTCATGCTTGTCAATGCACAGCTGCAACCCGAAGCTATCAAATACTCCGGTTCTGAACATGTAAAGAAAATCAAATGTGAAAGTCTGTTTGGGGAAAAAGTGAGACCGCTAAAACTAAAGTAGTATAATCGATCATGCTCAGGATAAACACATTGTTTTGAGTTTGTAATTTGTCATTTATGCATTTCAGGAAGTTATTTGATAGTTTTGATGCAGTGTTGATTGACCTGTTGTGTCACTTTCATTTGATTGTGTTATTTTGTGGGATTGTGGCTGCATATTGTGTGTAAAGAAAAATGTGGAGAAACATAACAAAAAATTCATAAAAAAAGATGAAATGATGGACAGATATATTGAGCCCCCCGTTCTAATTGCTTAGATGGAAGTCATATCACGAGAGGGGAGTAATATAAGTCAACCTGCAGCTAACTGGGAGGTCAGTTCTTTACATTTCTTATCACATCTGCCTCTGATGGGCTCTGTCTCCTTTGTATTCTGTATCGCTGCACACTTCTTTTTTCCTCACTCCCTTCTTTCCTCTTTTTCCTCTCCTCTATCTGCCTCAGGGCTTAGATGTATATGTTTCCTAGCCATGTTTATGTTCCAGGAAGGGAGATGCCAGGACTTAAGCCCCAGAGCGCATGGACTCACAGTGGCTGCAGTAATCTAACCTGTGTCTTGACGCCATGCTTGTGATTTATCTGTCTACCTTTTTGTCCTGTCTGTGTGTTTGTTTGTGTGTGCGTGTGTGTGTGTGGGTTTAATTTCTTTGGCATTTCTTTGATTTGAGACGATGTGATTTCTGATGCAATTTTTGCTTCTATAGCTGTTGAGGCCAGATTGAGGCTTAGAGAGGTGTGTTTGTGAGGCGTGGGCAGAGGATGAGTGGTTTTCATGGGTTTTCTCTGCATTTGTGTGTGTGTGTGTGTGTTGTGTGTGTGTGTGTGTGTGTGTGCGTGCGCGCAGCGGGCAATGATGCGGTTCTCGGAGCTGGAGCTGAAGGAGAAGGAGGGCGGCGGAGTGTGTGTGTCTGCCTCAGCAGCAGGACGGGAGCTGGCAGACAGCCAGCGCAGAGAGGGAGCGCTGGAACACTGCCAACACACCACCAGGCAGGGAGAGAGGGAGGGTGAGTAACCCAGCACCGCACACACGCACGCGCACACACACACACACACACACACACACACACTCACTCGTAATGCACGCACGCACACACAGACAGTGAACACTCAGAGAGGAACACGCACAAACAATAGGTGCGTGTGCACACTCACATGCACTTGCAGCAAATGCTGAGGCAAGACCGGGTCACTCTAAAAAAAAAAAAAAAAGCCACCATTCCACACACACACACACACACACACACACACAAAGGCTCACACATGCTGGCACGCACACACCAATGCATACACTACTATACTCTCACACACACACGCTAGGCAGCGCAAGCGAACGAGCGGGCAGGAGAGACAGAGGCGAAGTTTTATTTTCAACAAGCCTTTTGTCCTTATCTGTGCGGAGAGACGATCGAGAGGGAGAGCAAGAAGAAAAGGAGGGGCAGAGATTGCGTGAGAGAGAGAGAGTGAAAGCGCGGGGTGGGGGGGGGTTAGTGGGTGAAAGCGGATGGGAGAGCGCAACGGAAAGAGAGAGGGGGAGGGAGGGAGGAAAGGGGAGGAGGAGGAGGGGGGGTTAGTTACGTTGGCTGAGAGCCCAGCTGTGTGTTGGAGCGAGGCCGCGGCTGACGTGTGAGCCTAATTATGGCATGGAGAGAGACGGAGAGGGAGTTGAGGAAGGGGGGGTGGGGGTTTGGGAAGAGGGGGGGGGGAGTCACGCTCTGTGTGAGAAGGGCGTGGTGCGGTCATGCCTTGGGGGAGGACAGCGAGAGAGGGATGGGAGTCGCCGTGCGCAGGATGTTTTCTTGCCTCTCCTTCGCCAGGAGTGTGCGAGCGGTCGCGCTGCGAACTGTCAGGCTGCTGGCTCCGCTCACATCAGATTAAAAAGTCTTTACCCCATCAAAGTTTTACTGCCTGTCTTTAAAGCAGAATAAAAGCTGGCTGGTGTTTAACTGGCATTCTTCCTCTTTCAAACCCCCCATTCGTCTGTCTCTGCTTTTCCCCAGGTGTTCGCCCGCCGTACACCAATAACAGAGTTCCAGTCCTCCAGAGGTGTGGGGGCCAGAGGGAGCCTTTGTCCCTGGGGCAGGGGGCCCGAGACGGGCCCAGAGTTGCCACCCACGGAGTGCTAAAGGATGGAGCCAAGAAGTTGGTGAGAGAGAGTGAAGGAGGTCAATGCGTGCCCGCCACTTTGTCACCACCGGCCTGTCTCGGATTCGGACCCGCGAGAAAACGTCCGCTCTGCACCAAAGCTGAGCAGGAGGACCTGGAGAGGGCGGAAATAGAGAGGGTGTTCCACCTGGAGAAAAAACCCAGATTTTCTACAGGTGAGAATGTCTTCAACATGATCAATGTGACGCTTTAACCCACTACCGTCCTCCCCACCTGCTTTTCATCCATGCGCTCTAATTTTGTCCACTGCTATTCCTTTTGATGCCTACTCCTTCCCAATTAATTCCACCTTAAATGTGCTCGCCCCGCCCCCCCGCCCCACCAACACCACCACCGCTCTCTTGCCGTCCCATCTTTCGCTCTGTGTGGCAGCCAGCTCAGAGAAAGTGTTTAATCCTGCCTTTGAGCAGTGTGCGAGAGAAGAAGTGAGGAAGAGGGACAGCCATTCTCTCTCTCTCTCTCTCCTTTCAGCTCCGCTGTTCCTCCGCTGTGCTTACCCACCCTCTTCAAAGCTGCTATTTTCTTCTCTTTTCATCTCTTTTCTTTTTTTCCTTCATCTGTTTGGGTTTCCCTTTTTTTTTTTTTTTCCTGGCATGCAGTATTGCGCTTGCTCTCCCTGGCACAGGCAGACGAGTCAAATACCCATCCCCCGTGAATTTCAGGGGAAAAAAAAAATGTCCCCCTGCTTCTCCGCTCTTTATTGCTTTGTTTCTTTGCCCGGTTCTTGACTTCTCTCCCCTTTTATTCCTCAATCTGTCTGTTTCACATCCCTCTCCCTGCCTCTCTCGCTCGAATGCGTGTGTGAGTGTTCTATGTGGGACTTGGAGTTTTTTTTTGCTTTTTTTAACGCCATAAGGTGTAGAGATGAATGGCCTTTGTTCTTTTGTGCTCTATTGTTTGCAGATTGGAATGTGAATGTAAAATATTTTTGTGCGTTGCAGGTCAGAGTAGTATATATTTTATAGTTATTTATAAAAGCAATTACGGGATGAGGTTGAAATCCTGAAAACCACCCAAAACCTTCTAGGAAACATAACTATACATGAGAAATGGCTCAAAGTCTTTGTTTATGTGGTTTGCAGATGAGCGTGAGCAGGCCTTTCCCGATGAAGACGATGACGATGAGGTACGAAAGCTCAAGGTCTGCATTGAGCTAAAGGGACTGCGACTCAGCAAGCCCACCACCGGCGCAGCTTCGCCTGACGGACTCCAAATCAAACAGGAGAGGCCGTGGCCCCAGCCCCGATTGGTTGCCCAGGCCCACGGACAACGGGAGCGCAAGTTCAGGGCCGGTGAGCCAGAGGAGCGGGCCGCAGCGCAGAGAGCTGAGATCAACAGGAAATGGGGCTGCGAGAAACTACTTAATGGTAAGATTGAGCCGTCAGCCATGCAAACCGCTTCTGTGTCTCCGAGTTCAGCTCGGGTAACGGAAATCTATCTTTGGCTCGCGTTTCACTTTCTTGTTGAGCATCTTGTCTTTGGGGGATTTCCTGGGAGCCGTACGGTAGGGGGCAGAGGAAATGAGGTATAGGGGGTGCTTGCTCCTGCCAGGGGAAAGAACAGGGAATCAGTAATGGGATCAGAATACCCCACCAACCACCCATCTGCCTCTTTATTGTGGTTTTGGGCTTTTAATTTTTTAACCGGTCTACAGTGGGCTCTGTGAGAATGATTAAAGAGCGAAGAAGGGAAGTGGCTGGTGGAGATGTGCGTGGACAGGTGTAGTGTGACTAATGTGGAATCAATGTTTTTTTTTCCACTTAAGACCAGTCACAGGGAAAGGAAGGACGGGTTGTGCGTGCGTGCGTTGGGGGGGGTTACTTATTAAAACAGGGCTTACCCTTATTCATGTGCCCAAACTGAGGCAAAGAGAGGCACAGGCGAGACAAGGAGGAGGGAATAAAAGAGCAGGAGAGAGATTAAAGGAAGTGAATAAAGCAGGGGAGATTTTGGTTTTATATTTCCTGCAGAAACCACAGGCCTTACAGGTCTTGAATGGCTGCATTTCTTTTTTTCCTCCATTTTTGATAACATCACCCTGGCAACAACCATGTTGTTAGAATGAATGTGGCTATTTCATTGTGTGACGCTCAGGGCTGTGGTCTTTTTTCCTCCGTTTTTGTCAGGATTTCTCTAATCAGCTTGTGGAAGGCATTTCTGTGAAAAATCATGTAAACTGAACGGCTTTTTCTGGTAAACAAGTGATATTGAAATTTGATTGCATATTTTAGTTGCACCAAGATATATCATTTCACTCTCCTCTCCATACAAACCTGACTTATTTAATGGACTATTTTAAAAGTTGAATTGTAATACATATCGGTCCTAGACCACATTATTGTGTCATTAGAAATGCAGCGATCCTTAAGAAGAAATGTATTCCTATAAAGCTATTAAACGGCCTTTTGACATTGTGGTATCACGGGCAGGGTTTTGTTTTAAACTGTGAGGATGAAATCGGACAGTGCCACGTTTGTTTAAGCACATTACTCATAGCAGTGTCCTTGCTGCAATGGATGAGCACACACACAAGTCACTACTGTGGGTGTGAGCCAGTGCCATGCAAGTGTGTGTTTTATTTATTTATTTTTTCTGCGCGAGCGGGCGTGCTGGGCTCCGAGACAGCGCTGTGTGCTCATCAATAAACCAGCAGAGGGTGAGAGATGGCCTTGTAATACCTTCCCATCCTCCCCTTCCACCGAGCGCTCGCACTATCCGCCGCTCACTCCGCCGCTCACTCTGACTCTCTCTTTTCTCTCCTCCCGATCCAGGGGTAGCCACTTGTCCCCTTCCCCCCAGCCAGCTGAAGGACAGAGCGTACCCGCTGGACCCCTTCTCAGGTGACCGTGGCCTCAAGGATCCCAGAAGGGCCCCCCCCTCTCCGGCCCCAGAGCTGTCCGTTGGAGGCAGCCCTCCCCTGAAGGCCCGTCGCCATAGTGACACGGACAAACCCAAGGGCAAGCGGCCCTGCAAGACCAAACACACCAGTCAGCGGGAGCGGGAGAAAAGGAAAGACGCCACTCCTAACAGCCCCGGCCAACATTGTGTAGCTGATCTGGGAGCAGCTGAAGATGACAAGGTGAGTGCTGATAGGTTGTCTGGCCACGATATGGGCGCCTGGATGATTGCAGCAGCGCGTTTCAGTATGCCTGTCGGCGCCTCTGATTATGCAGCTGGGAGAGAGAGAGAGAGAGAGGGGGCGGCCGAGAGGAAGGAAGTATGTTTACAATGTTTAGAGGGCTGCTGGAGCTTTGACCTCGTCCTGCCCTTAGCGACTCCCTGCGGAGCGCCTGCATGCATGTGTGTTTGTCTGTAGCCTTAATTGTCGACCGTGTGTCATCGGCGCTGTTTTGTGTGTCGGTGCGTGCCAGCGCTGTGAGTGTCTGCGTGTTTGTGAGCATTCTTGACATAACAACAAAGCCCGTAGCAATCATACATCACACTGCTGAACGCAAGGTTACACACAGACACACGCACACGCACACTAACACCAAACACACACCCTCACTCACAGTGAGGAATGTGGCGGCCGTGATCTAGCGTATGAAGTGTATGAGCTAAAAAAAAAGGGGAAAAAAATGAGCATGGGGAAAAATTGAAGGGGGGAGGCTAGTTGTTTTCCTTCCGCACTGCTCTCCTGCCCTGCTCCTCCTCAGCCTGACAGCTGCTTCAACATGGAATTCCACCGAGAGGGCACACACTTGACACACACATACGCACACAGATGCAGGCAACTCCCTCTCTGGTGTTGTGCTCCAAGGGCTCTGTTGGTTTAGCGGTTAAAGAAAAGTGGCATGGCAGCCTGCACTGTTTGGGGCGTGAACAGTTGGTGTGAAAGCCGTGTGCGTGTGTTTGTAGGTGACACGTGGTGTGTCTTCCATACACAACAATAGTGCATTAACACAAATGTTGTGATGAATCTACCATCTGTACAGTATTTTTAATTACATATAGGTGGTAAACGAAAGACGTTCTATCAAAAAGTAATGTTCGGATAGGTGTTGAAATAAAGATGATTCTCTCTGACTGGATTTTGAGTTCAAAGCCACCACTTGTCATAGCTGCGCGTGCGTGTGTGTGTGCGTGCGTGCGTCCGTCCGTCCGTCCGTCCGTCCGTCCAGTTTGCTGTGTGGCAGGGGCTATAACGCACTCCACCTTTCCTCTCTCCTCAGCTGAGCGAGCACCGCGTCGCTGCGAGGAAGAGGGCCGCCTCTCCTAATCATTATCCCTGCTCTCCAGTCAAGCCTGGCTCCCCCGCCGCACTCTGCCCACCCTCCCTGCAGCCCCAGGTGAATGGCAGAGTGGGCAGTGTCCCACTAGAAGCAGCTGGTGTGCATCGGACGGCCCCCGCTGAGCCGCCCCCTGTGCGTCCAATCCCGCCGGAGGCTCGTCGGCTGATTGTGAACAAGAACGCCGGAGAGACTCTGCTCCAGAGAGCTGCGCGGCTCGGCTACGAGGTAATGCGCTTCACTATGAGCCGTCCTCCTTATTCTTTCTTTCTTTAAATTTCACACATTAAACACTTCTCTTCCAAATCTTCGCTCTCCTTTCTTACACCGAGCCGGTTTTCTGCCCCCATTACTTTCATTATTTTTTTCAAATTGTCGTTCTCCATCTCATTGCTCTGTTGCATCTATCCTATATTCCTCTTGCTACCTCCTTTTGTGGAATAACCTGCTATTTCACCCTTACTAAGGCTTTCTTCTTACCATACTCCATCTTTTTTTGCTCCTCTTTCTTGCTATGCTCTCCTTCTCACTCGGGTTTCCGCTCTCCCTCCCCCCTCTTTCCTCTCAGCACTCTTTTTCTCTTCCTCTCTTTGTGACTCAGATTGTCGTTGGCACCCCCCCTCCTCCTCCTCCTCCTCCTCCTCCCTGCAAGCACACACACAGGCACACACACTCTCCTCCTCGCCTCCCCTCCTCTTGCCTCCGCTTCACTCTCACATCTCATTAATTTTCCGTGAGGCGAAGTGTGACACACACTCACACATGTAGGCGCACGCACACACACACGTGCACATGCGTGCGCAGACAGGATGAGGGATCGGTGGGATCATTATACGCAGACTGATGCTCGCCTCCTCTCTGTAGCATCGGGAGTTTTTTTTCTTTCTTTCTTTGTGTGTAGCTGCCGATCTTTCGCTCTTAAACCAGATCCTCGTGTTCCCCGCACATACAAGGAAAAAAAAAAAAGAGAAAGAGACTTGTTTATTTATTTTTTTTACTCTCAACTCCCATTGCTGTGAAACCTTTTAATTAAATTCGGATGGCCAATGTCTCATTCTCCGTCATCCCTTGTTTCTGTCCGTGAGCTTAAATCTCTCCTCCCTTGTGGACAGATTTTACAAATTGATTTATTGATCCAAGTGTTTTTAATGTCACTTGAGCTGCCGATTGTGCGGTGTGTCCACTGTCTCACTTACCTTTGAAAGTTTGTGTGTGTGTGCACATGATAATTTTTTTTTATCACCAGCAGAGGTATCATCACAGAACTGTAAATAGGTGTGGGTATCTTTTGTTGCTCATTAACCGTAGGTTTATAGTTGTGTGTGTTTGTTGTACACATTTATGATGAGGTGTGTGTGTGTCCTTGATAATGTGTGGGAGTCAGAGTGGGAGAGAGCAAGAGTGTGTGAATGAGAGGTAAGCACTGGGAGTATAATCGCATTCTAATGGCCCTCTAATGTGCCGTGGTGACTGTGGTTAGCAGTGGCGGCGGCTGTTTTTCCCTTCTCTCTCTGTCTCACACACATACGCACGCACGCACGCACACAAAGTGCAGCGCAGCGGCAGCAGGGTTCAGTCAGCCGTGCTGGAGAGAAGCTGGCTCGTCTCTCTGATTTATGCGTCTCTCTCGGACGTTTTTTTCCCTACCTTTTTTTTTTTTTTTTTTTCATCCCCCTCTCGCATTTTTTTTTCCTTCCTGCGCTCCGCGTGTGGAGAGGGAAAGAGGGAGGAGGGAGGAGAAAACCTGAGACTACACAAACAAGGCGCTGACCGCTGCGCAAACAACACCCCCGCCTTCCACTACCCCCCCCCCTCTCTCTCCCCCCTCTCCTTCTCTGTCTCTCTCTCTCTCTCTCTGTCTCTCTCTCTTTCTCTCTCAGGAAGCTCGTCTCTCGCTGCCTGTGTGTGATAAGCCCGGGGCAGACCCGTAGGGCTCCCACACACTCACACACACAAGGCCGTGCGCAGAAAGACACACCAATTTATGCATACCGCCTCACACACGCACACGCACACACAAACACGCACACACAAGCCTCCACAGAGCGCTTGTCTCACACTGGTGTTTTAGCGCCGCAAGCTCTAGGCTTATCACACACAGCCAGTGAGATATGAGGGCCTGACACGCACACGCACACGCACTCACGCACCCCCCTCATGACCGAACGAGCACACGCACAGATATCCTGACGTGGTTCTGCTCCATATGTCGCACAGAGCGACAACTCTCGGTGCGCGCGACTGTTGCACACCCACACAAACCTTCACATGCAAATTCCGAATCACCTCACGCACGCACACATGCGCAGCCGTCGCGGCGACTAAAAACGCACACAGAGAAACACCAGTTGGTTCGCTGTAAGCCTGCACACACACAGCGCGTGTGCCCGCGCACGTTTCGGTTCATGTGCAGTCTTGCACATGCAAAATCACCTCATCCACACATGCATGTAATTTAAGTTGCGCACGGCTCTGTGCTGTTCCCGATGCCAAGCCGACACTGTGCATATTTCATGTTCGTTTAGTTTTGCGATCCGTGCCTGTGCACATGAAAGCGCTCTCTCTCTTCCTCCCTCCCTCGCTCGCTCAGCTTTTATTCTGCCGCTCTCCCTCGTCTGCCTTACTCTCCGAGCATTTGAAATGGTAATGAGGAGAGATTCTGCGGATGTCTTCATCCCTCTCGTGCCGGGGCTCAGGGCCCCTCAGCTCTGCGCACTGAAAGCACCGATAAAGGTGCAATCTGTCATTTATTCTCCTCCCACAGACCCGTTTTCGTTTTTACTCCTCAAATGCGTGATCCAAACAAAGGGAGACACTGGGTTGCATTTTAAGTGCCCGGCCCCACCGGCATCCATGATGCAAAAACTTTTGCCCTAAACTGCAGCAATCAGTGGATTTGCTTGTTGAGGTAAAGTAAATCGGACCTGACCTTTTTAAAATTCAACTTTGGAACTCTGACTTGCAAATTTGCACCTTTGACCACAAGCAAAGAGCCTTGACAGTTCCAACCTTTGAGGCAACCACACACCCTCAGCGGCCCAACCAGAGGAAGCAATCTCATAAGCTGTATCTAACCATCACATTTCATCCAGGCAATACTTTGCCAGAGGTCCAACAAATCCACCACAGAAATGTGTCCCTGTAGGTGTTGACTCATTGCTAATATGGTACGATTTTTCCAATTAGCCACTGAGCTAACCAGTGCTTTAATTGCAAGTTAATCACCTGGTCACTAGGCAGCTAGCTTGGTGTTTTTTTTATATATATTATTGGCTAGCTAACTTAGTTTGTACAACAGTAATAATTGCCAACCACGTAGCAAACTATTAGTGAGTCACAATGCTGCCAAGAAACTTAACGACTGGTTGTCTCAGCCATTTTCATGTAAGGGGCTTTTGTGCCCCCAAATTAAACATTATACAAACAGGTGTAGCTCAAATGATGCGCGTGTCAGTGTAAGATGAAGTAAGTCCACCTGACGTCATTGGAGACATGATTCTTCCGCTGTCACCCCAGGACATCGAACAAGCGGCTGCCAGAAGCACACACATTCTAACACACACACACACACACACACACGCACGCGTACACACACACACACACACGTTTCGCTTGTCTGGGCACGCACCGACTCTACTGTGCGCAATATTGTCTCTTAATCTCACAGGGGAAAGAAACACGCATGCACACACACACACACACAAACACACATCTGTTGTAGGCGAGGAGCATACCAGGCAGCACTGTAAGGGGTTAAATGTCTGAGTGATGCATTGATTGCAGGCGAGCGCAGGGAAGCATTCTAGAGAGGGAGATTAGAAGACGGAGGGAAAGAGCAAGCGGGAGAGAGAGAGGAGGGGGGGGGGTCTTATTTTACTGCGGAGGAGTGTGTGTGTGTGTGTGTGTGTGTCTGGCGGGAAGCCGGGGCTCTCGTGCTAAGCTCCTCGCTCTCTCCCAGCGATATTAAACACGGCTCTGGAGGTTTTAGCGCTACGCCTCCTCTACTGCCACACACACACAAACTCGCCAGAGCCACAAAAAATACGGGCGCTTGCGCGTTTGCACGCACACGCACAAACTGAGGTGGGCTGCATCTCAACACACGCTAGACAGTCTCTCTCACACTTTGGTCTCACACTTTTCTCTCACACAGACAGTCCCGCGCGCCCTCTCACACGCACGCACACACACACACACACACACACACACACACACACACACACACACACTACAATTGGAATCCCCCAGAGGGGAGCTCCAGCGCAGCGCTCCAGAATCTCTCTCCAGAGTGTTGGCAGCGGGTGGAAACCAGTTGGAGCATCGTCCCACTCTCCTACCCCCCACACACACACACACACACACACACAGACCCACCCCCCTTGCACTTTGTCTTGCTCACACTTGCTCCGTCTTTTGATCCTGCTTTCTACCTCTCCCTCTTGCTTCATCACCTGTTCCTCTGCCCTGGCTCTGATTACACACGCTCGCACACACTTTGCACTGCCACCCCACCCCACCCTTTCATCTCGCGTTATTATCAGCTTCGGCCCAGAGGACGGCCCCCGGCAGATTTCATCCGCAGATTCATTTATCTGTCATCTGTGTTGGGGTGTTCTCCCGTCCGTCCGCCTTCTCCAACCCTCCGCATATCCTCTCTCTGTTTTCTCTCTAATGCGTGCCTCTCCGTCCCTCTTTTTCCCTCCGTACGCCCCGTGCTGAAAGGGAGAGGTGAGAGCGCGACATAAACACTTGGACTTGACGGCAGGCTAGAATTAGCATAGAAATAGAAATTTGCAGTCATTCCCATGATTCAGATGAGAAGCCCTCCACCCCTCAGCAAAGAACCGTTAGCTGGATAGAGCAGTGCGTCTGAATGTATGAGTCTTGCATACACATATATATATATATATGTTAATTTCTATTTAAAATTAAGTATTTACTGTTGATTTTTGCACAGAGCTCTCTAAATACTCCTGACCAGTCTGACCCTAAGTTGCATATCCACACAGACAGATCTATACCCACAGTGCCGGACACTCGTCTAATTCAGGAAGGCCCCATCACTACACCGTTGGGCTGCTCTATCTTGGACTCCTCTCTGTTTAATAGCAGCAGACGCCGCTCTAGTCCAATAAAAACCAGTCCGACTACTTAGTGCTGGATGCCCAACTGTCGCATTGCTAGACCAGAGGAAAAGGCTTCCAGTTCTTGAGCGCTTCTATCAAATCTCTTTGTTCCGCTTCCATTACGCTTTGTTCGGAGGCCATCTATCGTAACTGGCTGCCACAGCGGCAACCGGCCCAACCATGGCACACAGACGCAGACATTCACACACATACTTGTGCGTGCGCGCGCAGACATGAGAAACTGGCAGACTAAATACAGTTGAGTCACATTTACTCTCCGCGATGTATTTTGGTGCCAGCCTTAGTATTGTGGAGCATTTGTGTGCGTGTGTGTGTGTGTGTGTGTATAGGGCTCAGGAACACAGTCAGTTCCTCCTTTTCCTAATTTCTCCCCCAAAGGAACTGTGAAAGGAAGGACTGTGTGCGTAAGCGTCTGCTTCGTCTGACTTGTGCGTTTGTTTTTCTTTGGATGTCCGTACACTCAAAATATCCCCCACACTCAACCCAACTCTCCTTTCTTTGTTGGCTCTCTGTAGGAGGTGGTGCTGTACTGTCTGGAGAACCGAGTGTGTGAGGTGAATCACAGAGACTACGCTGGCTACTGCGCTCTCCACGAGGCGTGCGCCCGTGGCTGGCTCACCATAGTCCAACACCTGCTGGAATACGGGGCCGACATCAACTGTAGTGCACAGGATGGCACCAGGTAAACAAGCACTAATTCAGATGCACACTCGGTCGCAGAGGCCTGGACGCAAATAACCACGACTCTCGTATGCTCTGTGCAAATATGCCTTTTTCTGCATGTCTTACTAAGAGCAAACTTTGGCTTTTGCCTCATGACAAACATTTTTGTTTTTTTGTATGTGCTTGGCAAGAGCAGTGATTTGACAGATTAGCAGCAGTTTTAAATGGAAAGGGCCAACTGCTTTCATAACAAGGTATTTCAATTTACAGTGGGCTGCCTGTTTTTTTAAAGGCTGTGCACAGGTCTTAAAGGTGTATTGTGTCGCAGTTAAGCTTTTATTTATTACGAAATATGCAACATTGCTGGTATTCCAAAACCCAGTTGAGGCCATTGCTAAGATGGAAAATTCAATGTTACTCTATGCAGTTTGAGGGAAATCGAAAAAGATTAAAAAAAAAAACATTTTACGACACAAAAGTGAGTTGTTTTCAATTTCATTAAATTGCAAATGCTGCCAGTAAATGTAATGTAATGTGTTGGCGATTTATTTTTAATGCTACCCACAGCGTCTTTAAGATTTGTCTAGAAAGAAGAAAAAAAAAACACACTTGCAAATATTGTCCGTTCTATTTCTATTTTCATCAACGATTAAATGAATATTATTTGTGTTGTTCTAGACCGATTCACGATGCCGTGGAGAATGACCACCTGGATGTAGTGCGAGTCCTGCTGTCCTATGGTGCTGACCCTACTCTGGCCACATATTCTGGACGTGGCCTCCTCAAGATGACACACAGCGACGGCATGGAGAGCTTTTTGACTGGTAGGTTTCCCGGTTTGCTTTTCAGTCTAGTCAAACACACGGTTTATCCAGGAATGTAGAAACATAGTTCATGAGGCCCCCTGTGTATGTTCAAAGATTTTAATATAAAAAAAAAAAAAAAAAGAATTAGTCTGCCTGTGTGATTTCCTGGCTTTAAGAACGTAAGCTATAGGGGGTTGAGGACTTCCACTTAAAGAAGGGATTCCCCGGCAAGCGATGTCTATAAGAAATAATTAAATTGAACTCACACAAGCATCCAAGTTCTCAGTAGCAGCAATTGCACACACACACACGCGCGCATCTCTGGCGATAAGGACTTTCCATTTAGAATCCGTATATTGTGCCTTCGGTCACTGTAACACCCTAATCCCCAGACAAATAATACAGAGCACTAAGTCTTTTGTTTTTCTTCCAAGACCATGATTGAAATTGCTATTTTTATTTGCTAAGCATTCATTTTATCAAGGCTAGGCAAAGTTTTTTTTTCTTCTTCGTAACGGGTCATATGGGTAAATAATTGAAAAGATCTTTCAGCAACCCAGTTCTCAAATGCCCCCGTCTTGACGCATTCACTGTTTTGCTTTTCCTTCTGTGCTCTGACCTTTGTGCAACCTGTTGGTTTACTAACTGCCACTAGACGTCCAGATCTGTCATCCTGTTTTCTCCCTTGGACCCACCCCCGTCCCTCCCTTGACCACCTGTTAGAACGGGAGTCTCGGCCCGCCAGGGTGCGTGCTGCTGCCTCTGAGCTCCTCTATCTGGTTACTTAGCAACGCCAACTGTGTTTGCTCAGCGTACGTGCGGAAATGGGCCTCGCTCTGGCTGGAGACTCTGCTTTCATGTGCGTGCGTGCGTGTGTCTTTTCATAAGGCTGCCACGCTCGAGTCTGACGTGGTCTGTTTAGAGGCCTCGCCTGAATGTTTGCAGTTAAACTGAGACAACCCAATGAGTCTGTAAGAGGAGGAAATGAAAGCGTACAGAGGGGCACACTTCCTCTCTAACTAGCAGCTGACTATTGCGTGAACACCTAACTAGGCAGAACTGATTGTCCGAGGCTTTAGTAAAGAAAAAAGAGACAGACGCGGGGGGAGCAGAGTGTAGAATGAGGGAAATGTAAAGGTGTAAGTTGACGGTCGGCAGAAGGGTGAACAGGTTTAGTGCAAAAGGGAGATTTATACGTAGACAGCTAGAAAGATGGTGTCGAATTTTGAGTGTGGACAGATAGATCGATGGCTGCTGGATTGACAGAGCGGGGGAGAGAGAGAGGGAGATTGAGCACTGGGGAAAATGCGAGAGAGAGAGATTGCTGCCCTCCCTCCACCTGGTCCCACTCATCTGGAGGCCGTTAATCCCTCCAAACACACGCCAGACGCCCCACGCCTCAGTCCTGGCACAAAGCCCAGCTCTCGCTATGTGTGTGAGTGTGTGTGTGTGTTTGCGCGTGTGTGTTTCACGTGTGTGCTGAATACACACTTTGCTGTTGCTTTGTGTGCTCACCCAGCTCCCTCTGCTTGTTTGTTTCCAGCCTGCTCGCTCGCTCTTTGCGGTGTGTATGTGCGTGTGCGCCTGTGCACGCCCGTGCGCAGGCAGCGACTGTGTGTGGTTCTTGTTTGATTCCTGGCAGCCGTCTGTAGCCCGGCTCTGAACTGAGCCAGCTCTAACCCAGCGGAGACAGTCGCTCTCCTCCCCCCTGGTACAGCCGCTGGCCCCTGACCATCAGCCCCCTCCTCCACCCCACCACCCCCACCCCCCAAAGCATTCGCTCTGTTTGTTTCTCTATTCTCTCTTTGACCCTTCTCCTTCTCCTCCTGTGTTTTACTGTGCTCTTATCCATTTTTCCGCTGTAATCTCCAAGGGCAATTGTATTTGCCCTATTTGCCCTGTTGCCTGTCCCCAGGGATCCGGCTCTTGAATAACTGGAATGTGCTCCTTCCTTCTCTCTATAGATTACTTTGCTGACCTTCAGGGCCGCTCAGATGACGACCCCGAGCTTTACTGGGAATTCTATGGCAGCGCCGTGTGTGGTGAGTACTGATCAATGCTGTTAATGTGTGAATTTTACTGTGCTTACACAGTATATATTTTAAAATCGTCATTGCCATCTGGTTTTGAGTAATCCTTGCATTATCTATTGTAGTTGTGGTTGTACCCTGAAAATAATAATAATGATGATCTTTGTGTGCTGTTTGTTAATTCAGAGTCTAGCGAAGAAGGCGGGGTGTATGACATCCTGGCTGATCCACCGGGCCCAGAGGATGAGGATGAGGATGACAAAAGGGAGTTGTTTGAGTTTGAGTTCTCTGACCGTCCCCTGCTGCCTTGCTACAACATCCAGGTTTCCCTCTCCCAAGGGTGAGCTTTGAGCCCAGTAGCAGACACAACCTTATTTTATTCTTTTGCCTCACTGTTGGCCCGATTCCTAAAAGTTTTTTTTCTTCCTTTCAGGCCAAGAAACTGGCTGCTGCTGTCCGACGTGCTGCGGCGGCTGCGAATGTCGGCACGCGGTTTCAGACAAGCCTTCCCCCACATGGAGGTGGTGACGGTGGCAGAGGCGGAGTTTTACCAGCAAGCCTCCCTGTCGCAGCTCTTTTCCTGCCCCGAGGAGCTGGAGGGCTTCCATCCGGACAGCAAGGAGCTGTTGGACCTGGTGGAAGACAGCGCAGAGCTGGCCGCTCTGCTGGGTTCCACACTGGAGTGTCTCGATGATCGCTGGGAGCACCCGGCAGACAGAATGAAGGACAAAATAAAGGCTGCCGGGAAGCTCGGCTCATCCTGACCCCAAAGGCCACTAGACCTGAACCTTGTCCTCACTCATTTTAGTTTGCTTTAAAACCAACCAGGGGTTGTGATATGCCTTAGTCTGCCCCCAGCTCCTGCGCTTCGGCCCTACTCTGGACCAGCACTGGTGCACTGTACAGATGGATTGACCTGCTGGCTTACTGAGCTGCTCAGACATGTTCCTTCTGTTAACTGAGGAGCAACACATTTGTGGCTAAGGAGACTCATTAATGGTCTTATTTTTATAAATTAATATATGTATAAGTGAATAATTATATATAAATAGCGAGATTCTTTTCTTTCGGATGTTGCCCGTGACTCCTCTGAAAAATTTTGTATGACAACAGAGAGTAGTCAGCGAGCGTGTGGGCGCGCAGCACATTGTCTGTGTGTAGCTGTACAGGATAGTACTGAGACCGTGCTATTGAATGTGGTATTTGTGTTTATAGGAAGCACATGATGTCCTGTTTTTTTTTTTCTCCTCAGACTTTAGCACTCGCTTGAGCCTCAGGGGCTGTTTTGTTGTACCTTTTTTTTTTAATATTCAAAATTTGCTTCCTGTTTAGTCTGTAATTTAACATGCAAAATTAAAAAAAATGTTTGTATAATAAAGTTTTAAGATAATGTTGATATTCACCCTTTGGCACAGAGCTTGTATATAACAGGGAGGCTACTGCAGTTAAGTCATTTTTTGGTGTGTTCATTTTTGTTTTAATTTTGTAATTAAAATATCTCATAATTTGTATTTATATTTTACAAAAGAAGTTGCTTTAAAATAAATATACAAACTGCAAGATGAATCCTGTGTCCTGCTTATCATTGCCTTTGTGTAGATGACAAACTGAATTTTAATGTTTCACTGGCAGCTCATCAAATTAAATATTCTTGCCTCCTTATTGAATCCTACTCCGTGCCAGCGCGGTGTGATCATGAATGAAATCCTACATTGCCATCTTTTGGAATGTTTATGTATTGAAGGCATCATGTGTATTATTGGCCACAGCCATCAGAGAACCCCTCAGTCAACTCCCATTGACTGTTTCTGTGAACAGAAAACCTGTGGCTTGTAGCGCCCTCCAGTGTGCAAAGGTGTTATTACTTGATGGGACTTTCAACCGTGAAGCCAGCGTTTGTGTTAATTTATTGATTTCAGTGTATACTTGTTGTATTGTTGCTTAAGAGCGCAAAAATAACTAAAAATACACATATTATAGACAACATCAAAGCAGAATTACTAGTAGAGCACATCTCTGCAACAGTGGGTATCCAAGACTCAATTGAAATCATGACTGAACCCCACAAGGCAAACAGACTCCAACATGAATTCCAGGCTGCCCCCACACCTGCAAAGAGGGGGCAAATAGATCCATGGCAGAGTGTCAAGAGGAATATGGGAGACTGACACCCTCGCGACAAAAGACATAAAGACCAGATGCAGACTAAAGTCATGCCCTGGGATACTTTTAAGTCAGAGCTTCGAAGCCGCTTTCTCATCTCATACACCCGGGTGAAGGTCATTGGGTGCTGTCAGAGAGCTAATTGAGATGCTCACGCAGTCAGACCTCGGTTTCGTCGCCCAACCACTAATGTCGCAGAGTCATATCCTGAGGCAGAGGGTGCAGGTGGGTCACACTTAATGTCACGAGCCCCTCTATCAATAACATGCCTCTCCCCTGGGGAGCAGGGTGTCATCCTAAACACGAATGTTCGGCTCTGAACATAAGCCTATAATAACCCGCCATTATGGCTATCGTATGGAAGTCATTGAAGTGAAAGAAATGACTCGAGGTGTGGGGTGTACATACAGCGTTTTCAAACACTTCCGCTGCTGCAGGAAGGCATTAATAAACGTGATTATCAAGTTATTTGTGACCTAAACCTCTAAGGTTAACTCAGTGGATATAAAACGCTTTAAACTTTAATTAAAATCGGATACATTGAAACGTTGGTGTTGTGCACATATATGCGGGGATGTATTTATTTATTTTACGTCAAAACCCTACAAAATACATGATTTGTTTCGACCTCACAATTTGTTTTATTTTATTTGAAAAGGAGATCTCTTCTGTGTCGTGCGTCTGACTCTGTGACGTCATTGTTTTCTGCGTAGTGACGTCTGGTCAGCTGACCCGTGCCGGAGCGAGGAGAAAGATGTCGTTGACAAGCTGGAGAAGGATGGAGGCTGTTTTCTCTGCGGTGTTGGTCCTCTGCTGCTTGACTTCACCCGGTAAGAAACACGCAGCGACAGATCAGTTCATGGTTTAGTTTTTTGGCGGGTGACGAGACCCCCCCCCTCCCTTTATGAGTAATTCACTCGGTAGTGTCACGTTTCCATCGAGGGTCATGGTTAGCATCGCCCTTTAGTTCGCAGATCGTGACTCCTATTTGGTTTGATGTCGTCGCTTTGAAATGAATGGGAGCATTTGAAATACAATGTTCAGGTCAGTAATGTTTACTTTGATGCCTATTTATTCGGGCAGTCTTCGGTCTGGGACATCAAAAGGATTGTGAGGTTAGCATGTTGCTAACACCGTCTTAGCGCATTAGCAGACCGTACAAGCTAGTAGTAAAGACGGGATAGATTGCTGTCAAGCAATTCATTTAGTTCACGGATAAAGTAAATTAAAGGAAGGTCGTGTTTGATCGCCTATGATCAGTTACTCTCGGTGTGCCGGTCATGTGACATGCTCCGAACTGCTGGTTCCTCTTTAACATTCATCACCAGTTCCCCTGTCACGGGTTTAGTGTGACCGTTTAAGTAACATGTCTGTGAGAATGAATGACAGCAACAATGGCTGAAGACCTAACCTACTCTAAAAAATGGTGTCGCTTAACTTTAGAAAAAGGTTGGCATTGAATGATTGGCTATTCTTTCCATCTTTTCCTCCAATTGACAGCCTTCTCTTTTTCTCCCACAGGTGTACATGGGGACAGTTTAACAGTGCTGCAGTCTCCAGAGTTTGTGTCCTTTCAGAAAGGAGACTGGCCTGTCTCTGGAGAGAAGATCCCCGATCTGGTGGCCGTAACCATGGGCTTCTCTGTTAAAGAGGTGCTTTGTTTTCCGTTCTATTAACCGAAGTGGCTCTGTAAGCCTAGTCTTTATTTACAATGTGTGATCCTTTTGTGTAGGACTTGACCTGGCCAGGCCTCAAGGCTGGTCCATTATTCCAGCGTCCCAGGGCGAACATCCTGGTGGTGGTGAGAGGAGTTGATAGCTTGGCCCTGCCTCAGAGTGTGGCCTCCTACCCCTTGGAGAATGTGAGTCAGAGTGGAGTGGGTCCTTATTCGGAAATATTTGTACAATAGGGTGTAAAAATAACTGAAGCCTACAATTTCAATGAGCTCACTCGTTTTTTTTCTTCGGGTAATTCCTTCTTGCAGCCTGTACCCTTCACCTTGGATAGTGTTGCAGAGACGGTGCACTCCCTGTTTGCCGAGGACACTCCTGTAGTGCTGCAACTGGCCCCAAGTGAGGAGGTAATGAAAATATACTGTGACTGAACGAGGTATACTCAAGTATGAAATTACTCTCAGGTGTGCATGGGTTATTTTTGACCTGTCTTCTGTCTCTCTCAGAGGCTGTATATGCTTGGGAAGGCCAATGCAGTGTTTGAGGATTTACCGGTCACCTTGCAGCAGATTCGAGCCCGCCTGTCCCAGGATGGCTCTGTGCTGGCCTCCCTGCCCCTCAACTCCCTCAGCAGAAATGCAGAGGTCAGTTTCTTTCAAAGTGGAATCATACCTTCACAAGGCCCCACTGGCTTTTTATAGCAATGCATTATATCCTAACCATAAATATTTCCAATGTACAGTGGTATTTTTACGATGTTATTTAGACTGGGAAATCTTACTTAAACTTAAATAACTTAAAAAAATAATAATGTGCAGTCTTATAGTCGCATACTGAGGTCCTGCTTCCTGAGTCTTTTTATCTTCAAATTTCACTTCACCATGAAAGAGGGTCTGCTTTGGCCTTTGTGCATCTGTTGTTTTGCTTCTCAGGCCGATTTGCTCTTCCTGTCTGAGGTCCAAGTACTGCATGACATCACAGCTCTTGTAAGTTCACTTGGTTCATTAACATTTTTTGATCCTGAATGTGATGATTGTCTGACAATCATCTGGGTTTGACTGTCCTATCGTATTTTCTGCCCTTCTTGTAGCTTCAGAGACACAAACATTTGGCAAAAGACCACTCCCCTGACCTGTACTCGTTGGAACTGTCTTGCCTGGAGGAGCTGAGCCGGGTCTATGGCCAAGACTCCCCCCAGTACCGCGATGCGAGTGCCATCCTTGCCTCAGTCCTGCAGAAGGTAACGAGGAGATCAGATGTGACGGCCTGTATAAAAACCCAACCACCTCAACTGAGCTCTTTTTAACCACCTGTATGTATTTTGCATTGTAGTTTGGCGAGGATGTGTATGGTCTCTATGGCAACAGTGCTGTAGTGGAGGTTGTGACCGTGAAGACTTTTGAGGCTCCTTTGACCAGGAAGTCCCGTTCAATTCTGGAGTCCAAACAGATCGTAAGTCTGAGGCCGACGTGCTTGTTATCTGTTTAAAAGCTAAACTGAATCGATAGAGATTTTACATTGAATTTGAAAAAGGATGCTTCCAATTTTTATTATTCAAAGTGGAATCATAATTTCTTCAGTAAAGTCTAAAACGCAGAACCATCTTATCTAGTAAACTGGTGATTGCCTGCCTGCTAATAAGCAAGTTCAATGTAGATCAGTCACCTGATCACACGTGGTCGTTGTGTCTAATCTTGTGGCCATGCTGCCAGTTTGACAGTGAACCAAAAATCCATTTCGGGAATTAGTTATGGAGTTATTGCTTTATAACCTCGCATCAAGTTTAAACCAGTCCAAGTCCATGCTTCTTTGTTTTTATGACTCTGGTCTGGAACTAGGGAATGCTTTGATCATGCACATTAATAAAGTGGCGTGAGGAGGTGAGAGAGTGACGGGGTCCTGCAGGCAGTGCTAGTATTCTTGTTAAAGCGTCGTATAGGATGTTGCCCCTCGTCTCACACTTGCATACTGCCGGATACTTGCCGGATACTTACAGAGAAGTGAAAAGTTAAACATCTGTACTGGATAGCAGGGGAAAGCTGGCCAACGCAACAATCCTCATACACTCCGCTGCAGGTTTGTAAAAACAGATATTGTCGTTCAAACTACTTGAGAGAACCTAGAACGATTCAACTGCACCATAATCTACTCATTTAAAATTATACACCCCTTCTAACACTTTCAACAAGAAAATTATAACATTATACCCCATTATAAGATAGATTTTACTGGGGGATTGCTGTTATAGAAATGCAATGTGTTCCTAATAACCTGGTGTGGGTGTAAATAAATCGTTTATTTTATTCAGTGAAAATAAATAATTATGATACCACAAATGTCAATGTTTTCTGAGGTGTAAACTAATATTATGGCTGTACAATGATAAAACACATTCATAATGGTTTTAAAATCACATATATAACCACATTTGGTGGTGTTGGGGGAGGGGGTTAAAAGTCCAGACTTATTTCAGAGGCAAGTAACAAATCTACATCTGTGGTTTTGAGTGCTGTAAATCTTCTTGCAGAGTAATCCAGGCAGCCCATACAACCTGGCCTACAAGTACAACTTCCACTACGCTGTGATCTTCAACATTGTGCTGTGGCTGATGATTGTTCTGGCCCTCGCTGTCATTGCCATCGCTTACAACCTGTGGAACATGGACCCGGGTTATGACAGCATCATCTACAGGATGACCAATCAGAAAATCAGGATGGATTAAGTCCTGACCATTAACATTCCAGCTGTCCTCTGACGTCCCCGTAGTGAATGTTAGTGCTTTTGTGTGAGGTCTTGTTTTGTGAAAGGAACTGTGACAACTTGACGAGAGAAAATGCATAATACGGAATTTTCTCTTAGTTTACAACACTGGCATGATAACTAAATATTGTATTTGCTCTTAAATTTGACTACATTTGAAATTATCTCCCACTGGTATATACACTAAACAAATTCAGACTTGCTATTTCAGCCTCAGTTCACATCATTCCCTATGATTTTAACTCCACACCAAAAATGTTTAATTTCTCCACTGGTGATTGCAATTGTATTTTTTTATTGTAAAAAACAAAATTAAGTCATGAAGCAAATAGAAGTGTGTGTTCTCTGTGTGCAGTTGTGCTTGTCTTCATGTGTAAAGCTGTTAAATTAAGTTAAATGTATGTGTATATATTGAATATACAAATGCAAATGTATGAGAAACTGCTGTACTATCCTTGTGAAAATATTTGTTTTGTGTGAATTTCAGGTAGGTCCATGTAACCTGCTTCTATTCATAATGATAAATGCATATTGGATTTCTGAAATACTTGATCACAATGGAAGTTGTTGGATTGAATATGGGTAGGTGAAGCTCTGTTAATTGCAATAAAATGCCTAATAAATGAATACATGTATAAAACTGATTATTGTCCATGCAGTGAACCTGAGCATATTCTCCTTGATTGCGGCTAAATAGGAGGAGGTTATGCAAAGAAAATGTTCACGGTTTCCCGAAAAGAGCTAATATGTAATGTTATTCTTGTCATGGTTCAAGGAAATACTGTAATTTGGTACTGCAAGTAAAGAACAAAATAATATAATGTAGCTGTATCCAGTTACGTGCCAGTGTTTTCAATGTATGTGAAAATGTATTATTAGTATTTAAAATGTTGCTTTAGCATTAATAATGCAAGAAGAAAGTAATAAAAGTGCTTATACATTTCCATTTCCCTGATTTATGATCAAACACCATTTGCTTTTATTTCAGCTTTTAAAAAATAAACCAAAACATTGAATTTCACGGGTTTCTGCCGATGTTATGTAACATAATAACAAGGATGAGTTTTATAAAACCAATCTACAGTTTGGTAAACGATGTGCACGTCTATTTTAGACATGTACAAAGATCGCAGCATATTTGGATCATCCCTGGTCACATGCTCATGTTACGTTGCATAACAGCCCAGCCAATCAGAGTGCACACCACAGTTTTGATTCCCGCCCCTGGTCATTTGCGCTGTTTGTGATTGGTTGTGTGTTTCTCGTAACAGCCAGAGACCTTATACCCACAAACAGCTCGGAAGTGCTCAGAAAACTGCGCGATACCTGCGACATTCGAAGAAATTTCACCTACAGTGGAGTGGAACAACAATCAAACATGGTCTGACTGATAATTAAAGGTAGGTCTGTTTTGTATTAATGTGATTATAGACTATGGTTAAAAAGCGCAGTCGACCGCGCCCATGCCAATGACAAAAACAGGTGTTATCGCATTATTCGGTCCTGAGGGTGAGTACAATAGCTCGATCGATCAACTCTCTTTCTCCCTATCTATATATTATCTATGTATCTAATCTAAGTCGTATCCATGATATGTGAAATCAAATCAAGGTTACCTGATCTGTTGCGTTGCAGAGTAATTCATGCACAACTGGTATTTTCAATAACGTGCAAGTACTTCTACTTCGCTCGTATAATTCCATTGTATGCTACTTTATACTCCGCAGTACTCCATGTTTGCGCATTTTTACGCTACAACAGTAACGTAAAGCATATAATACTGGTTTCTGTGTAGCTTCAGATGAACACAAACTAAATAGTAATAATGTTACGTTAACGAGCGCTAACATCCCCTCCCCCCACCTTTAGCAGCTCTAGCATTAAAGTGACCCATACACAAATCTCCAACAACTTATAATGTAAATTTAGCCTGGTGCATTTACATTTGTCTATAGAAAGATTTACATATGAAAACTAAGCTTTGTTGTGCGAAATGAATCAAACGTATGAAGACTGCTATACCACGTAGGTCACCTTTATTGTTATACTTATTAGAAGTTTATGTTGTGTTTTTGTTTCACTTCCCAGCTAGCGTCTACGCTGTGAGGAAGATCCGGGCTTCCATCGCTGGGGAAGAGAAACCGGAAAAGCCTATTACACCATGTAGCGCTATTGGTGAGATAATGACAACTAACAAAAACTATAGCCTCTATAAATTAATCAAAAAGATAACTAGTGGACAATGAATAACCGTGTGGACTCAATTATGACTCTCTGATCCTTGCAGCTATGTTGCCCATGTTGAACTTCACCACTTTGTTATGTCACTTGTGCTTAGGTTACTGGATGAGACATTTTTGTCTGTATGATTTTACAAAAGTCATTATTTACTTAATTTAATCTTGACTTGAGCTAAGGGCTTACAGTTTTTGTTGTGTAACCCGCCTATACATAATAGTTTAGAACATACTTGGCAATTATGTCATGATGATTAGGGGCATTTGAGGTAAAGCGCGTGCGTGCGTGCGTGTTTGTGTGTGTCTGTGTGTAAGCTTATAAGATCATCATACAGCACATGTCACTGACTCATTTCGGTTTTCTCTTCTTTACTTGGCTGATTGGAAAGCAGGAGAGTCGAAAAAAAACGCCCCAGCGGTTGCCCTGATGGCAGGGTCTGATGAAGATGTCGGTGGAGCAGCAGGCTCTGGGACCTCCTCGGAGATGACTGTCGAGAAATGTGGCTCCTGACATTAAAGATCATGCTGAACACTGACTGTGGTTACTCACTTGAAGAATATCATATGTCATCATTGTACCTTTGCTATGTAAGGCTAAGGTGTAATGTTATGGCTTATATCTTGCTCACATACAAGTCCAAAATTACTTTTTGTCCCAACAGAAAAGTGCAATGATGCTCTTTTGTGCTGCAGTTTTGATTATGTCAATTTTGTTTCTAAGCTACAGTCAGTGTACAGCTGTTGGTGGTGCACATTTAGGTCTTCTTCACAGCAAACATTTGGATTTACCATACCAGAAATAAAACAAATGCAAATAACAATATTAGGTCTTGCCGGTGAGTTTACATGCACATTATTATAGGGCTCCCACAATAGTACCGGCATGTAAGGTAGACATTGTTATTATGTTTATTTGGTAAGTCAATATGTTTTCTGTAAGAAAGGCTGCTATTTTTTTACTGCAGTTCGTGAAGGCTGACTCATCAACCTCTCTCCAGGGGCTGAGCAGGCCTGATGTTTATGCTGTTGTATCAATAAAATTTTAAAAAATGAGCTGCCCCTTTGTGGATTTGTGTGTTGTGTTTGTATATATATATATTTCCTTCGTTTTTGCAGTTAAAAGAGTACATGTTTACAAGGGGAGCCGCAAGGAACTTACATTTGTGTTCACAAATTCAGCACTTGCTAAAATACTTTAGTACCCACATTTCTCTTTAACCCCTTGAAAGTGTAGCATGGACAGAGTGGTTAGACATCGATGGGGGAGGCCGTGAGAAAAGCCCCCATATATCCTCACCCCAACCTCTCAATGATTTATTACGTACTTCCTGTGTTCACCGGATGTTGCCATGGAATATGGAAGCGCCTGTTTAGAACAAATCCAGACCGACCAAAATGTGTCACCGCACACGGGCGAAGACGTTTGTGGGAGAATAACGTTCTGAAATCCATGATATCTATTGTTAATATCAAGTGAAGCCCTGTCCGAGGGTAAGCGATAGCTCTCATACGCTTTTGGCTAGCATATTTTATATGGTAGCACGTATGCGGCTAGCTTTGTCGTTGCACACTTGCTAATGTGGTTTCAGATTGAAAACCACAGATTTGAATTAAATAACGTTGGTTGTTGGAGTGTGTGTAAAGCTGCTATGATACGGGTATTCATTTTGGAATGTGTAGTGTGTTGTGTGTGCAATAGAACCTTCAGCTTCGGTGACAAAGGGAGCCTCAAGTAGCTATTGCTAATTTGGGGTCACTTCTGGTTAACTGCCAGTTGGTATTTCGATATCACTTATTTATTATCGATTGTCGGTGTCGAAATTAACACCTAGAGCGAACGTTGTATGAGTGTGGCCACCCATTGCACTTAAAACACCGGCACTTCTCAGGTACACTTGCATACAACCTTCCCTTTGTTTTTTGCAAGAAGAATACAAAACTAATAATAACTATAAACTACTCATTTAGAATGTATTTTATACTCTAGCTTACACTTGCCAACACTCATGTGCCCCTTTGATATACATCGTTTGATTTGTGACACTGTCTTTATATTTTTCATGTGTATTTTACAGAGTTTCTGTTGTGCCTTACCATACTGTCGGCTATGATGGAGCGAGGAAAAGCCTTAACTCTTCCATTATGCGTTGACAAGGATAACTTGGTATGTGTAGTGCACGTTTCTTGTATGTGTATGAATTGCTTCTTATGCTATGCACCAACCCAGGCGTTCACTTTTACTTCTGGTTCCTTCTGTGCAGTTACCACAATAAGCTACTTCTAGGATGCAACAGCAAGATTAGCAAGGCAAATGTTTTCTGTTTAGTTTATATAATGCTAAAAACAAACAATCATTAAATTATTCATATAAGAGATAATAAATCATTTAAAACATGTATTTGATTGTATAAATTGCATTGCATTGTAACTGAGGTGAAAGCAAGCAACAAGTCTGACCGAGTCGTGGTTCCAATTGAAACAATTTATTGTCTCTTGACGATACAGTAGAATTCATTCAAGTTCATTTGCTCAATATCCAACGTCCTGGCATTTCAATACCTTTTGTCCCTTGTTTCTGGTTCTATTTATAAGATGAGAACAATACATAACTGTCCCATAAGATTTATGCATTTTAAGATCACAATCAAGACCAAAGTTTCCTAAAATTATAGCAATGACCAAGTCATGTTATCACTTACATCTTATACAGTCTGTGTATACTGACTGTTGTGGCTGTTTCAATTAAATTGTTATCACGTTATCTGATCAAATCCAAATATTTCACAACAGTAACTAACTAGCCTGTGAATTTTAGATGGATAACCCTCTCAAAATCCCCATGATCAACCTTTCATCGGAGTATGGGAAGTTAGACAGACAGGTACAGCCCTTTAGCCTACCACATTAACAAACCTTACTGTGGGGATAATAATATGGATGTCCTAGAATGTTATTCAGGCTGACACAGTTTGACTCCCTGTCACAGGTTTCCTGGAAAACATTTGCAGGGTGCAAACTCAGACACTGTGATCCACTGCATAAAAATGGATCCACGCTGTTTGAACGCAACAAGTCCACTAAGATCACTCTGGATATGGCCAGGTAAGTGGTTGATGTGAAATTGGTATTACATAACAACAATTGTATGCTATTGATAGTAATAATCTGGTCATTGTTCTGCCCATTCGCTGAAACTAACAAATATGCTCTGCTTTTCAAATTGAACTGGGCTGTGAGTTCAGAAAGGTGTCAGTTCTTTGTAGTTCATTGCAGTTTCCTAAACTCTCACTAGATGGGGTAGTTACATCAGTTGTGCCATACCATTGAACTTGTTAGGGCATAGGGCAAGTTTATCACACTTCCAAGTTCAGTCTGTATCACCTCACGATGTTCAAACATAAATCCACCATTTCTTTATCTTTCAAAATTGTCTGGTAAGTCTGGTGCTTGTGTATAAAGTATAAATCTGCACTTTTCTAATTTGTTTTGGTGTTTCCTATTCCTTACTGGAAATATCACAGCTATTGTGTAAACAGATCAATTATGTAATGTTTCTCCTGCTTCATTCAACAGCTGTGCAGGGAACATTGATTCGGTCTGTCACAAACACACACATATCCAGAAAAAGTCAAACTGTCATCAAAATCTTTCCTCATAACATTAAAAACCAGGGGGTAAACCCTGCATTTCTTAAATAAAATAAAAATATTGCATACAAGTACACAGTGACTCAAGACTAAGCTTATCATGAATGCACACAAGGCTTATCTACACCAGTTGACCACTCCCTGTTGTTCATTTGGTAGATGCAAAGCCTGACCCGCAGTGGCAGATGAGTTCTGAGACAGAATACCTCGATGGGGTTCTGTGTCCCAGAGATGCTGATCTCGGATGGTTATGAATAAATATCTTTCTACTTTGTCATGTAGGAGGAAGCCCTGTCTGGTCCTGACAGACGTCCTAAAGACAGAGCAGGGAAAGACTTACATGGCAAAGATGAAGCAAAGCCCTAATTTGGGGACTAAAGGGCAATCGTCAACATGGAGGGAGAGAGGTTGGTGCGAAGACGATCCTAGGATCTGCAGAAACCCCTGGTCCGGTCAAGGAGATGCCACAAAGGTTAAGAGCAAGAGTAAAACCCCTAAAAGCCACCAGCGGTCCACCTCCCCACCCCCTCAAAGGTAGGAAGACACCTTTTCAAGGAGCAGTTCAAACAAAATTGCTTAACATTAATGGCCGTACCCTTACACAGTAATATGTGGTGCTGTCACTGTTGAGAGCATGTTGAAAATTCAAAACTCTCATATCTCCATTTAACAATTGATCAGCTGTCCCAACGAGGCAGCCTATCTGCCACAGTGACAGCTGCACCCAGTAAATTAATGAAAACACTTGTGCTTTATTTCCGTTTTTAAATTGCTGTTAAAATGTTTAAAATCTCAGAAAACATTTCAGCACTTCCAGGTCAAGTGACTACCATTTGCACCCGTAGCTTCTGCACAGTCAACCACTTCATTTCGCTTGGGGCCCTTTCATTGGAAGTGAGTCTCTTTGTCTAACATTGGGTTGCACTTATATTTCCCTCAGAAACAGACTAAACTTCAAAAGTCAGGATAGTGTGTTTGGCTCTACCAGCTGCCTCCCTGGCTCTCTTTATTTTCCAGGCAGCAAACTTGATTTTATTTGGATCAAATCCACATAGACAGATTTCACCGCTCATGGTTCTGGTTTAAATATGTTTCTGCATTTGTGTTTTGTTGTGGATACTTTGCAGTTAAGTCCAGTTTTAATACATTATGGTCCTAGGAATTAAATGTCATTCTTCATGTGGCTTTATAAAAAAAAAAAAGAAGATGGCACTGTGTGCGCCTTAATCATAACATGGTGTTATTTTTTAATTTCCCCAGTTCAATACTCAGAAGAAAGTTAAAAATGGATGCTTGCAAAGAGGGCAAAGACGAACACAAAGGCATCGAGGAAGTGATAAAAGGCGAGCACAAAGAAACAGGCTGCAAATATTCTGAAGTTGTAGGTAGGTTGAATCCAGAAATTCTGAGGTTTATTTATGCAGTGCTCATCATCACCTTTAATGCACTTCACTCCGTTATTCTGATGGTGTCGGTTTTAGCCTTGAATCGATCTTTGGTCTCATTCCCTGACAAGCATCACCCTTCCTTCCTTTTTTCTACACTCCTCCGACCTTGCTGGAGGGGGTCTCTCAGGTTGGAGAGGTTTATTAACATTCTTGGTCTTGCCTCCAAATGCTGCACTTTAAAGTGCAAAAGAACTAGCAGTTAATGGGTTCACTATTTAATCCCATGTTTCCCATTTTGCATCATGAATTAGTAGGTTGATTGTTTTTTCTGTCTCATTTAGATTGTGGGTTGTCGGTGAGCTGGGAGCCTGTTGAGAATATGGGAGGTCGGGATGAGTTGTCCCCAGTGAGCGCCAAGGACAGGTGGAATCATCCGGAAAAAGAAATACAACACAGTTTGGTGAGTACTATACAAGGTCAGAGCCAAGGCATTGCACCTCCAAACTAACCAAGGATAACACACCTTCACTAAACCTAACCGCTTCTCACAGAAGGAAGGAAACAAAATCCCTCGTTTTGTTGAGTTTAATGTCGGCCTCATGTTTGAAATGAGCCGTTCATCGCTTTTTTCAAAGAACTAACAGTTATGTTCTTGGCGGCAACATTTCCATGCCGACTCTGCACATGTCTTAAAAATTAGTACACTTTTTGACTTTTCTTCGTTGATATAAGTACTGTCTAACTCACAGCTGTCATCCCTCCCTCTGTTTATTGCCACAATTTGGAGTTGAATAACGAAAAATAAAACATCGAACCATTGAAAACAAGAGCCCTCTTAAAGCAGAGCATAGAAAATGGCGCTATATTTTCGGCTCTATCTGCTTGATTTGTCTGTGGAAGACACAACAAAACGATACACCGCCTTCTGTGCTGTCTCAACAGAAGAGGAAAAGAAAGGACACAGACTCTCAGCACAATAGCTCGGGCAGCCCCAAACGGCACCGTGCGAGTGTGCTGCGTCTCACTGGAGAAGATGGAAGAGATGGATTACCGGGCCCTGCACATACTTGCCTGGAAGAAAGTGGAGCTGATGGAGATTTAGACAGCCCGGATCGTAGCATTGTACAGTTCACTGTGGGAGGAGATCATAACACAGACATTCTGGTTCCAATCATCAATCCTAATTTGAAAGCTGGAGCCCCAATCGAATCCCACAGAAAAAGTCTGTCGTCGAGCAAGGACAGCGCAATCACGGCTTGCAGTCCCTTTGAACCAAGTGAGTACACAAACCCAGGGCCAGAGATATATTATATATATATATATATATATATAGATATACTATTATAAACCTGCAAGCTTTGAAGAAAACAATGACTCAGGCAGCGCAATGCTATATTCTTAATGTGGCTCTAAAGAATACTTGAAGAGACACAGTTATGACATATTCTGCTGGATAACTATTTCAAGACTCACCAACACTTCATGCAAAAGCAGAAGTTTTGTGGCATACACTTGCCTGAAACATTTTTGATAAGCATCCTTTTAGACCCTACTGTTTTCTCAGTCCCTCCTGGTTTCTCTGGCATCAAGGTTTTTAAATGTAATTTGGTAGATTTTAATGTGCATCATAAATGTATCTAATTCTGTCTTTTGTTAGTTTGTGGTGATTCTAGTTTGCATGTGTGCTGGTGTGCCCTGCATCTTATTAAATAATGAAAATGTTCTTACTACTACCTTTGCTCTGTTATAAAGACCATTACATCTCCTCTGTGCGCATATGTGTTTATTTTAAAGCCTGAGTTCTGAGTAAACGTTATTAAAAAAATATATATATATATCTCTACGCTTTTATTTCAGTCGTGCTGTCCAGTGATGATGAGAGCAGCGACCATCCTCAGCCCTGCAGTCTTTCGGTCCATACGCAGGTCACCTTGGAAGACACATTGTTACAGGAGGCCGGGACAAAACAAGATGATTCTGAGGTATAGGGAATGTATGGTGTCACGATGTGTCCCTGTACAGCATTCGATCTTTCGCAAAGAAAACATCTTAAGGATACAGGTTTTGTTTTTAATATTAAAGTTGTTATGCTAAAAAAATATTAAGGGTCTTTAGAGGGTTAAGGCTTCTTACACATTACAAACTGCCGTGCACACTTTTCTAATCACAGCCGACTTAATTATCAAATTAGCATGACATCACAAAGGGAGTTATTTTGACATCATGCCAATGCCCAGGGTTTTACTTTACCACAGGGGGTTTTGTTTACGACCCGCTAATTGAGCAAAACAAATGAGGCTGTTTATCTCATTAAACAGCCTTTTACTTTGTCTTTGACTCGGCAAGATTAGTGCTGGTCAAAGTCAAGTAAGAGAACGGCCTAAGATCTGATAACTATAAAATCTAAAGTAAATATATAGAATATAAATACAGAATACATTAACCATTTACATTATTGTCATAGTTTTCATAACCATGTTACCTCATATTACAAACCACAGTGGATGAATCCAAAAAAGATGGATTGCATTGTCGGAGGATGGGGCATGTTTTGAAATGCTTATCTCTTAGCCATATCTGAAATAGTAGTTGCAGCATAGCCGTTGCCAATCTTGCCAATGTTGGAAAAAGGGTTAATGTTTTTTTTTGTCATTATAACAAGATATTCCAAAAACAAGATGTTTTTTGTTGAAATTGTATTGGCATTAGTTTTCAACCAAAATGTAATTCTTGGTATTGCCACTAGATGGCCCTAAAGCTAGGCATTTGTGTATTGAAATGGAAAAATCCCTAGACATTACTGATATCATATTGCTAATGTTCTATTGCTTTAAACCACATTGTTGGCCGTACTCCAAGTTATAGTTGTAGGGGTTTTGTGTGGTTACTTTTTTTCTATTTTGTTTGTCTATTTGCTAAACATACTGGTATATGCGTGTGTTTTAGGTGCAGCATGTTGTTATGGCAGCGCTCCCCAGGTCATCCGCACCATCTCCCATTCCCAGTATAGGAAACACTGGCACAAACTTGCTCTTCTCCACACTACACTGTGGAGGTTTCCGGGGGAAGGCGAACGGAGACCTACAGGTAACCTGACTTAGCCACACACATACATTTTGTTATTTACTCACATCAGCTACTTCTATTGTCATTTCAGAACAAGTTGAACACATTTATTCCTCTCCTTTTACAGATGGTAGATCAGAAAATCATCATCCCACTGAAAGGTAACAATTAATTTCTCAACAATGATGTATAATCACAATGTATGTAGAGATGCTGTGACCTTTGGTCAGGATTTCATAAACACATGGCCGGACTCAAAGGAAACCATCTAGCCTTGTTTTGGTCATGCTGCCTGCACATCTTCTTTCGAGAGCTTAGCTGTCTATTTCGGAGAGTTGTTAGTATGTGTGGTTTTGTGCATCTGTGTGTGTGTGTGTGTGTGTGTGTGTGTGTGTGTGTGTGTGTGTTTTCTTGGATTAGACCCTCAATGCCTTAGCGCACTTTCACCCCTGAGCCTGTGAAATCTCTCCTGCAGCGAACTAAGGTTGTTACTCTATGAGATTTGATCTTGGCTTTGTGTGTGTGTGTGTGTGTGTGTGTGTGTGTGTGTGTGTGTGTGTGTGTGTGTGTGTGTGTAAGAGGCCCAAGAGGCAAGTGTCGTGAACATCTTCTGAAAGAAAAAATCTGCTGGAGAGGATTCTCTTCGTTGTATGCATTAAGCGGTCTTTTGATTGCTTCACATCAAGAAATAACTGTACTTCACATTGGGCACAGACGGTAACCCGACCTCCTCCTCCTCTTCCTAGACCCTAGCGAACAGGTGGAGATGATTCTGACCTTTGAACGCAAAGCGCTGAGGAGATACAGTGTTTGGGAGGAGCAGGAAATGGACATGCGGGGGCTTCACTTCAAGGATGATGAGGACCCTTCCCCTGCTGCTGTCCTTCTGCTCTGTGTCTCAGAAACTGCTGCAGCTGCCATACAGCAAGACCTCTGTAAACTGTTTGTTGATCAAGCGGGAGCCACTAACACCGGTGAGATTACTGGAATGCATGTCCATCAAACTCACCTGTACATGTATTTTGGAGACCTACAATTTATGGTCGTCGTTACTCTAAATCCCATCGGGTTTTTGTGAAAAGCACTAGGTTTACAATTTGCAGACAGATCTAATATAGAAAACCTTACAGTCAAGCCATAGCGAGAAGCAGACAAAATTAACCTCTGCATGGTGCATGTGTTTTTTTTTATTTTACAAGGCAAGGCCAGCCCCTTCATCCTGCTGACACTGAGGTTTCCATTAGAGGGAATGGAGGGGGCCTTGTTGCGCTCCCTCCTTGACATTGACTGTCTGAGCGGGCTGACACATGAACAATCTATTGCACCCCATTGTGCAAGCAAGTTTGGTTGCTGGGACGACATCCACACTCCTGTTCTTTGTCTGGATGAAAGCATAGAATTTATAATGCTAAATGGACTGGACCCACATCTGCTATGTCTTGTTGGCCTGGACAGCACTGACCCTGGACTTAACACATGCCAGTGCAGTTCCCTCCCTGAAGTTGAAGAAGACACGCAGCATGACTTGCCGCGGGTTGAGCCAGATGAAGAGACAGTTCCTGAGCTTGAGACGGCACTAGAGCCAGACAAAGGGATGCAACTCAAACCAAAGGAGGAACAGAAAGAACAAGAGCCTAAAAGTCCCCCTGAGGTAAGTGGCCAACAACCTTTTCAGCTCCTGACCCCTGAAAATGAAGCCAACTACAACCCATCAGCAAACGCGTCTGTCATGACTAGTGTCATTTTAAGCTGTATTTAATAACTTCCAATAAAGTAAACTTGTGCTAATTCGCACAAAAGTGGAAGAAAGTCTAAAACAATGATATAATACAGCTGAAAGGTTTTTCTTTCTTTTATCTCCGGTTAATCATCCTCCTTCCCCGCAGATGTATTATTTGTCCCCGTCAGAACCACTGCTCTGTGTGATCTGCCAATGGTTAATGATTTCAAGGTGTGTTTTGCTCTTATGATATAAATTTCCTCTCGCAGAAAAGGAAGGAGAAACCCACCCCTGCATACACACTGTGCCATCGAAGAACCGAAGGGTCGTTCTCCGTGTCCCTGTGTAAACCAGATTCTAGCTGGACTAAATATAAACATCAGGGTCTGGCCCACAGGTAAAGTAACCTACACTGGGCACATATGCAGCCTTGCCCTGCAGGGCTTGGCGTCTGGCATCAAGTGAGGGTCTTAGGTGCTACTGAAATTCAATTTGGGGATATATCTATGATAGATATCTGCAATTCACCAATTTAAAATGTACTCACTACGACTTTTACCTTGCATACTGGTACCTTAATAATTGTTTTTCTTTATGCTCAATCCTCTCTTTTGTCATCTGTGATTTTATACTGTACCACGACAGATGTTCAGTCGTGTTGTCATTGTAAGCATTCTTATTTTTCCCCTCTTAATAGTTTGATCCAGTTTCCACCTCCTCCATTAAAAGGGGGAATAACTGTTACAATGGAGGACCTGCAGTGCCTTGACAGTGGGCAGTTCCTCAATGATGTAATCATCGATTTTTACCTCAAGTAAGGGACCCAGTTTTAAGGGGAAAGGCTTTAAATTGTGCAGATTAAACACATTTTTGAAACGATGGTGTTCATGTGTTTTCGAAACAGATACCTACTTCACCATGCGTCTGATGGTGTGGCTGAGCGCTCCCACATATTCAGCAGCTTCTTCTACAGGCAGCTGACGCGGAGGGATAATGCCAGTGAAGGCGGCACGAGTGACTCGTAAGTATTAAGCGGGTCGGTCCTTGCAACTGAGCTTCAACTTTAAAATATTTTGAGGTGCTGAGAAGCAAAACGACGAATATAACATTCAAACTTTCATAGAAGTGTCTACAAGTATTTTCATTGACATGTGAAACACTGTTCAAATAAAACAACAACTTTTATCTCCATCTTAACTTTTGTGGAAGCTGTCAGAGGCAGAGGCGGCACCAGCGGGTGAAGACTTGGACGCGTCATGTGGACATCTTCAAAAAGGACTTCCTGTTTGTCCCTGTTAATCAGGAGTAAGTTATTTAAATATATATAAAAATGGGTTATGCTTTCTGGGGGTATGTCACATTACATTACGTGCTTACATTTCATCATATTGCTCTGCTTCTGTCTGGTTAGGTCTCATTGGTATTTAGTTGTTATTTGCTTTCCTGGCCTGGAAGAGCCATCATTTGAGGCCTGGTCTGGCCCAGACTCAGCAAGCAGACATGGAAGGAAGGATAAGTCACATGGTCAGGCTGAGGCTAAAAGATCTAAAAGTCCAAATCATAAAACAACAGCAACACCACCTACATTAAACCAGAGTGACAACGTGGGCAAAGAAACAGGTCAGTTTGACCTTTTGTGTACAAATATCACTTTGTTCTGCTCAGTGATGGGGAAGCTGAAAGGTGTGTTTTTTTGCTTTATAGAAAATACTAAAGACGAATCAACCAAAGACGCATCTCCTGGTCCAGTGGTAAGAAATATTACTGTTCTGTGTTCACTATTAATAAACATACATTTTCCAATTTTATCCCACAGACATTTTTAACAAGTTAAACTTTAGTGTTTGTCTAAATCCAAATATGTCTTTGTAGAAATGCACAGAGCACACGTTCCAAAAGAAGGATGTTTGCAAGAGGTAAGTGTATGTAGTGACCAACACCAGGGGTGCCCAATGCGTCAATTGCCGATATTATTGCCGGTATTGTGGGGAAATCGCAGTGCACTCTGATGTAAAAGCACGTATTGTTGTGCAGTTAGAGAGGTCAGACTCGTGCAGCAGCCACAGGTGCAATCAGAGCAGAGGGGAGAGCCTCAATCTCCGCATTCCAGACTGCATGACTCTCGCTTGTGCAAAGTTGCCGTGAGCGGGACGTAAAAGTAACTTCACTGTCACACTAAACTAAGTTTGCATTGACTCAAACAGTCACTTACGGTGATTATTATAATTTTTTTGTCCCCCACAACTTTAAATGGCTGATTATGGAAGGTAGGCGATGACGGGCCATATGGGTTCATGCAGTTATTCAATGTACACCAACATACAGTATATTGTATGTATAAAGTAGTTCTGTGCAACAATTACATTTTTTAATTATTAATTGCATTATTTCCTGCAATTAATCACTATATATTTATATATATATATATATGTTTCGCATTTCTAATGTAGGTAAATCATTTTGACTTGGTCATTGGTCAAAAATAGCTTGCAAGCCGAACGGAATGCTGAGCACAGTCCTAAGCATTGAATGACACATCTACCTCTTCGCTCTGCAGGCCGTGCATTCTCATCATGGATTCCCTCAAACTTTCTCTTCACGAGAGAGTCTTCAAGCTCTTACGGGAGTACGTAAGAATGTTTTAATCCCCTCATCTGTAGCTGTAGTTGTGTGTTTTTACTGTACTTACGAGTGTGTGATGATCACTCAGGTACTTGCAGTCAGAGTGGGAGGTGCGTCGTGGCTCGTCAAGGGACTTTGGCCCTGATCAGATGAAGAGTTCCCACTGCCAAGTTCCCCTTCAGGACAACAGCAGCGACTGTGGCCTTTACCTCCTGCAATACGTGGAGAGTTTTTTGAAGGTAAAGAATTGACAGCATTTCTTTCCTGAGAACTTGGGTAGTCTGACGTGTTTTTAAAAGTGGCCACTACAACATTGGCTCGGCAACAGCTTTCAATTTCAACTCCGCTCAGCATCCAAAAAGGGGATTTAAGACATGCACATAGTGAAAATCTTTCTTCTTGTGCCTTTCTTGTCAGGACCCTGTGGTTCACTTTGACCTCCCCCTAAACCTTCAGCGATGGTTCCCACGGAAGCAGGTGCGGAGGAAACGGGATGAAATCAGAGAACTCATACTTTACCATTACCGGCAGCAGAATCTGGGTAATATCAGGTAGAGGCAGAAGCAGCACAACATTCCTATTGCCATTATAAATCACTGCTCATACTGAGCAAATGGCATTTCTTTTTATTATTTTTTTCATTTAACAGAAACCATTTTATTTAAAATAAGATAATTTTGTTTTATGCATTAACTTAAATTAAACATTGACTATCTGTGGCTCCTGTGAGTGGATATGAAGATGTCGGGTAATTCATAATAAACAAGTAACTGTCCTTCCAACCAGAATTATTTTAATGTCAAATACATACTGTACATAATGTCAAATACATACAATACAAGGAGTCAAACAAGTGTGAAAGTGTAACAATGGGAAAACCTAGTGTGTAAAAAGTTGCTTTGGTCTAGTTTTCTTGCTGACATTTTGTTGCACCTTTACTGGATGAGGTCAGATAATGTCTCCATAAACACAGGCATACAAGGGAATGGATTTCCACCTGCTTGCAATTTCCTTGAAAAGTATAAAAGTCAAATCAATGAAACTGCTGTGGAAGCATTCACCACTTCTCAGATACATAGAAAAACAGCTCCTTCTGTCACTTTGTGCCTCACTTAATTTCCCATGTTATCTTCCACATACGTGACTGGACACCTGTCCACCAATAACAATGATCTAAGATCCTACACTTCTCTTATCTACTTTATATCTGACACTGTGTGCCCCAGTCTTTCTTGCAATTCATCGGACAAGAGAAAAAAGCTAAAGAAGTAGTTTAGGGTAGTTTATGTCAACGATCATAAATCGCAAAACGTTGTGTTTTAAAAATGTTTTTGATTTGGGAATACCATATTTTGTCTTTTTGGTCTCTTGTTTGATGGGTGGATGTTGGACCTATGTTATTCGGTAATCTAATGAAGCTATAGTTAAAGTATATAGAGTAGATCAAGAAAACAGATTTTTCTGGTATTAAATCTGGGACGTGCACTGCATGGTTTCCAGATCATAGGAAGGTGCGTTATGTTTACATTCAATCTCTGATTCAACACAAACTATATAAATATACTGATCCTTAATAGATCATTTTAATAAAACTGCAATCTGAAAAGTAAAGTTGATGGGTGGACATGCTTTGGCAAGTAGCCGTATGCTGTTAAAGGTTTTAAGCCACTTAGTTGAGACGTGTATTGTCCCTGAGAGATATTGCAATCCAAAACCACTGTTGGCTTGATGGTCTTGCAGTTTTTTTATATGAAGTCCTTTATTCTCTCTCCTTTTTTTTTTTTAGATTGTGTGGATGAATGTATATGAGCTGATACCAAAATAACTGGCTTCAGTACTGTATTAAAACTTCTAGACAAAGACTAAATAGTTTTTTTTCTTTTTGTTTGCTTTTGTTCCTATCATATCTGAAACGGCTTGATGGTCTTGCAGTTTTTTTATATGAAGTCCTTTATTCTCTCTCCTTTTTTTTTTTTAGATTGTGTGGATGAATGTATATGAGCTGATACCAAAATAACTGGCTTCAGTACTGTATTAAAACTTCTAGACAAAGACTAAATCGTTTTTTTTCTTTTTGTTTGCTTTTGTTCCTATCATATCTGAAACCCAACGTCTATAGTTGCTTTGAGGATGTCTGCTAACAATTCAGACCAGTCCTGACTTCTTTTCCTTCTTTGTTTTTGTATAAGGATGGTGATTGGTGGGTCACTAACACAGAGAAAAAGTCTGTGTTATAAATGAGCTAACTGATTCCTTTTTATGTATTAGAAAATTGTCTTTGGCTCAAGTTCGGCAAAAGCATTTCTTTGGTTAATTTTCTTAAATCGTATTTTTTGGCAAAAGGAGCCGGCGTTGTTCTCCTTAGGCCTTATTTGCAAATGCCTGTACATTACAATGCTTTCCAATATAATCTTTTCAGAAGTTTATATGGTCAGCTCTGGTGTATTTATTGTGTCAATTCATTAAAACCCCTTCATGGTGTGACTCTGAGTAATCCCCCTTCCCATTCTGTACAGCAACGTGTTACAGCTATTTAGTGTTTAGTGTGTAGCACCAGTAAATCTTTACAGGGCAAATTGCCTGTCCACTGTCAGCATGCAGTCTTGCTTATACTATAATGTTGATGTAAGAAGCAGATGAATGTTTCACATAACCTCTCTTTCATCCTTTTTATGTGATCTGATCTTGTGTATTAGGTAAAAGATTTACTGATCCATAATCATTTACTTGCAAAGTGAATGAGATTTCCGTCAGCCTCAGTTGTTCTGTGAACCATTTCTTAATTTGCTAACACTTCCCAGTTTTAGGAGAAGAAACATTTCTCTGCTGCCACCCTCGTGCTTGCTCCCCCCTAGGTTTGTAAGCCCTCATTACCTGTGTTGTTCTCTTGTCCTTTCAGGTGAAGAGGCTGCTTTCCCTTTTAAAAACAGGATAAAGCTCATAGGAAGAGTTGGGGGTCAAAGGTCGACTCCAGATTAAGCCCATGACTCCTACTCCTATGTGCACACTTGGAGGATTTCGGTTGCCTTGGCTGCTAAACCAATGCGCATTCACTGTATTTTGGGTGGTAGAGGCGTGTGCGTGTGTGGGATGTCTTCAAAACAGCTGTTGGCCAGATTATAAAAAGAATTCTGAGGTGAAGCAATCCTTGAACTTGTCTGCAACTTCCAAATCAGCACTGGAAGATTACTCAGTGTGAGATGGGGGATATTTTTGTGCCGTTAAGTGCACCAGACACGATAATTATGACATCTGTCATCTGGATGTGGACGAGTTAAGTCGTTTGTCCGAGTGAATGTCAGTGTGATTTAACGGTTAAAAGGACTAACTTGAACGCCAAAAAGGCTGAGGCCCTCAAGTTCAGATTTCTTGTGAGCCCCTTAACTCCCGATTTAATCCCCTACAAGGAGTCGGCAAACCGCCATCGGTATGTATCGCATCTCGGTGCTTGTTGATCCTGTCCCAGTTGTAACTTCCTGTAACTTCTCCTCACTAAGCGCCCTCCCTCTCCAGCCTTTCTTCAGTGACTTCTTGGCGAGCTCTTCTAAAAGACTTAGAGTAAACAGGATTAGAGAGTATTAACAAAAAAATCCTCTCTCTCTCCCTCTCTCTCTCTCTCTCTCTCTCTCTCTCTCTCCAAAGGCCATCTGCCTATCTACCTCAGCCAGGAGCTGTCCTCCCAACACCATGGGACACACCTCTCTTCACCTTTGGGGGGAAAGCAGGAAACCATTCATTGCTTAGCACTGGCTGTATTGTCAAATGATTTGTGGACGGGGTTGTGTTTTTTTTTTCTCCTGTGTCTGGAGACTTCTGAACTATGCAAACTTGTAGGAAGCAGTTCACGTCACTGCTGCATAACTTGAGAGGAAGTTTCTATCCGCTTGATCCTTTTCCGTCTCCGCGGATTTGAAGACGACTACGGATTTAACATGAGTACCAAATCTTGGAGATGTGTCTTTTGTCCTGTAGCATTCTGTTTACTTGTCATACTTTTAGACACAAGGACAGGTATATGTTGATGGTGAACTCGCACGCTTTTGGACTAATCACTACCGAAACACAGTCAAGTTTAAGTCCCAAATTTCTCGTCTTTTTGTGGCTTCCCAGGAGCAACGCTGGAAGGCTCCTCCATGGGACCGCTGACTCTGCCTTATAGTCTGGAGCCTCTCGTGTTCCCGTCGGTGGTTCGAGTTTCTGATCTGAAGGCATCCCGGGAAGGCCCTGCGGTTATCTCCCGACGGAGAAGGAACATCCTTTTCCCAAGTGGAGTCAAACTGTGTGCACAGGAGACCGCTCAGCAGGTGGCTGCGACCCATCTGAGCTACTTTCATCTGAGAGGCGAGTCTGCACAGAAATGACAACAGATAGCTCTACACCGTAAATAGTCACTTTGTTATGCTAGGATGGGATGAGGTTTGAGTACACAAACAGCGGTTTATGTTGACTGCAAAAAAAAAAAAAAAAACTTCGCACGAAACGCATTTCCTCTGTGAGCTTATAAATTATTGTCCGACAGGCGAGGGTGTCGACCTTTACGGCATTTACAGGCAGCGATCCATCAGAGTCGAGGGGACGGGTGTCAGCTGACATCTGTGTGGACAGCAGTGGCAATTAGGCCTTTGAGATTTGCCTCATGACAGACTGTGCTCCACTTGTCGTGTTTAAGTGTTCAGCAAAGCTAATTACTGACACAATCATTCACTACGTGGCATTGGGTCCTGCAGACAGGTTTGGATTAAATGGGAGCAAGTCTTATTCGCATTAAATGTTCACAGTAAAAGGGGGGAAAAAAACTAAACGTGCCACTTTAGTTACCTGTTGTTTTGCACTTTATTTACACAAAACCTGCTTTATATCAACTTAAACATAAAAAGTGGAGCAACTTAACAGAATAATAGCAATATGTGTATCATGTTGTTTTTGCTCGAACTTGACCGAATACACCCTTACCACCAATAAATTTACAAAAAATGGGGTTCGTTTTCTTACTCTATTCAGTATGGTATAATGGATAGTATTTGATACTTAAATCAGATTTAGCAGATGATACTTTTGTCAATGCAAGACGCTGATTTACAGCATGCACATGACTTTCCATTGGATAAAGCATCGAAGTACGTATTCCTGCACTGCTACAGCAGATTCCTCGGTGGGCAAATGAGAATATATATTTGAAACAGATGCACAGAGGCCTGCAGGGAGGCCCAGGTGGGAGGGAGTGTTCCAAACATTTCTGTGTGTTATGGTGTAAATATTTAAACTTTGTCATGCGAGCAAGATTTCAAGGTGCCCACCTGCGTTCCTGGTTTCACGGACAGTGTTGATTAGTGGGGGAGATCGGCGCATATGTCCGTCCACTGTCTTTGGATCAGTGCCCCAGCAGACTTAACTCGTGAAAGGGAGTTATGTCATGAAGCAAACATGACATTGGACGTAGGTTTACATTTCACAAGTTCTGGCTCAAAATATATAGTTTTGCAAAAGGTCTGTCATTGTTTGAATGAAATGATTAACGATACTGTCCTTCTACCAGAATTTAACGTGCACTAAAATCCTAAATGAGCTGTACAAAAGAAAACAATTTTGAAAAATATTTCTCTTAATGCGCTCTGTTCCTCAGTTTTAAGCGGATGCTCTCTCTCCCTCGTCTGACCAGTGTGCCAGGAAACCATATGGGAGGCTTTCAAGATCTTCTGGGACAGACTCCCTGAGCAAGAAGAGTACCAAAGCTGGATGAGTCAGTGTCAGGAGGGCACCGTTACGGCTCAAGATATCGGCAGCTTCTTTAGCCAGTCAGAGGAGCACCAGGCTCTGGTTAAAAAGGTTTGTGGATTCCTAATGATTTGATAAAAAAACAAAACATTATTTCTACCCCCCTGCATGTGGCCGGTGCCGTTACTGACACATTTCTTTTTGTTTTCAGAGGATGTCAGTGCCAGTTTCAAAAAGGTAAAATAAATCTTCCCAAGTGTTTCTGATCTCATTCTCCTAAAAGTTTTGTAAATGTGTCATTCTTCCCACTTTGTTTAGTGAGCCCACCAGGTCCTGGCAACATATGTGCAGGTGAGGCGCTTTATATATTTATTTCCTCACAATTTTTTCTTTTTTAATTTTCAGATATCACAGGAGCAGGTATATTTTATTTATCTACTCTCGAATCAAATCAATTCAATAGTAAGGCTTTTTATGTTCTCGACATGGGATTTCCTTTATTTATGCTGCAATTTCAGAACAACCCAGGACTTCTATGATTAAAAGACATGGCCTATTTGGCTACATCGCTACTTTTTAGCACAATAAATGATGTTGTTTGTGTCTCTTCAGGGGATTTCTGCCAAAAAAGAATAAAAAACCCTATCCTTATCCTTTAAATCTGAGCCGTGGCATCTTTTATTCTATGGTCACTTGACATGAGTTTGTTTGAAGCCTTTTGTGTTGCTTCACAGAACTCCAACACCAGAAACACCGAAGGCTGCTGAGACTCCAGAGTCTGGTCAGTGATACTATTAGCTGAAGCACAATAACACAGTTTTTCTGATTTCACCCAGGCCGAGGCCGAGTTGTGCGCGCGGTATCTTGTGTAAAACCATGTTTAATTTGATGTGTGGCTTTTTGTTTGTATTCTGTGCGTGAGTGTGGCTTTGGGCTAATTCAGCCTTAGATTTAAAAAGAACTCAGGTCAGGGGAGTCTAATCTACGTATACAGCCACCAGGAATCAATGAAGCAAGCTATTGCCAATTGCCATATCCACTTGAAATAAACTGGCAACCTCCTTTTTTTTTTTTTGGTTTTGGACATGAACATAACCACTCAAAAGATGCATCCAAGGAACAGGAGGGTGAGGAAGCATCCACCATCGTCCCGGTGGTGAGGAGTACAGTGAGTGCACGCCAAGATATCCATACACCTTTCACTGCATTCATACACTATGCACTTATATTTCAGTGCAACTATGACTATCTCGCGTTTCACAGCTGGACAACGACATCGCGGCGCAACCTCCCACGCCTGCTGCGCTGGAACAGGTGGTGGAGTTCAGCATCCTCCTGATTGGGGAGATGTACAGCAACGACCTCGTGGACCGAGCCAGCCTCCAGTTCCAAAGGCTCAGTAGACAGCTTGCTGAAAAGGTTTGTCCCCGGCTCAGTCTCCATCTGTCTCTTGCCGTTTATGGCCCTCTCTTCAGTGCTACCGTAGCTTGGCTCTGGCCCGGACCTGCTGTATGTCCTGGTTCATGTTCTATGTTCGATGCACCGTTAGTTTTAATAACTCACACTTAAACTGGAGTGGTAGCTAAACCCCAAAGGAGGAGAAGAGGGGGACTTGGAAAACACTTGTTTTATGGCACACATTTGATTTTAGTGACAAAGTTAATGTAGTGATCTATGTACCTCATTGGCTTTTTTGGGTGAGTAGGAAACGCTAATTTATTTTCCGCGACACTTACTTTGACACAAAAAGGATATTTCAAGCACACCTGATTTTTTCTTATATTTTCTGCAGATGGCTCTTACATACTGTACATAAAATTTGCATAGCTTCTTGAGTAGAGGATAAATACCTCGGAGAAGTGTTTGCATCCTCCATCTCTAAAGACTGCACAATTGAAACCTTGCGGACAAATAAAGTGCATTCAGAGTTCAACAGTAGACTACCTTTTAATTATAATGTGAAAAAAAGCAATAGCACAAAAGCCTCAATCTCTGTCACAACAATCCATTTACTAAAGAAATAAAGTAAGCCAATTGTAACTATTTTTTATTATATGAGAAACAACCTGTAGCTGAGGCTTGTTTATGGTAACTCATCGTCTTTGTCTTTGCAGATCGAGGCTGCTCTGGAGGGACTTCCTGGATTTAAGAGTGTGTCAGTGCTGGACTTCAGGTCAGTCTCTCTGCTTTGGTTTGTATCCTGGTCCTGGACTGAACAGCTGTCCCCGTCATAGGGCCAAAGCTGCCTGAATGTTTAACGTTATCACTGTTTCAGCTCTCAGCAGAAGTGTAACAGTTTTTTGTGTTGGTTTTTATGTGTTTAGGCCCCAGGAGGACACCCAAGGGTGAGTCATCAGCACAGGCCGTGGTAGTTTGACCTTGGATAGTTGTCTCTTTCCTGCCTTGTATTAAAGCCAGAAGATCCCTGTCACCATTTCCTTAGCTGGAGCAACTAAGGAGCGTGGCATCCCCTCCATACTTTCGTCTCCCACAGTGTACCCGAGAGCCCGGGCAAATGCTAGGATGTGTCACTGGTTGCTTAGTTAACTGTCTTAAAGGGTCACTCACCTGTTAAGTGGGATCCGATGGCTCCTACCAAGTGAGCAGGTGTCCTTCTATAGAGACGATTATTGGGGCATTATGACCTCACCAACCGGTCTCTGACGAAGAGGAGAAGGTTTAGAGGTTAAATATTATATACAGGAGAGGAAGTATTCAAACGCTCCATTACAATTGCGTTGCTTTGATAGCGTGGTTTCTCAAGTCTGTTGGGTAAATATTAAATGACAGCAGTCAGTTAGCTTAGTCTATCACAAAGTGTGGAGACAGATGGCCTGTCTGGCTCGGTCTAAAGGTGTAAAAATATGCAGCTGTCCAGTGGTAGTTTAATCCGCACTCCGATGACGTAAAAATGAAATTTAAAGGTTTTCCAGTAGGTTATGTGGCGGGCTATTTCTTGGCCAGAATCAGCAACTTCAAAGAAACGGTCCAGCACATTGAGTGGTATCAATCTTCTCATCTACCTTTTGGCAAAGGAGACCACATAAACTCAGATAACCACGTTTTATAGCAGCGATGAGCACCTCAGAAAGAACAACATGTCAAAACTCGTGGCCAAGTTCCACTCCTGTCAGCCAAGAACAGAGTAATCTGAGGCTGCAGTGGACACGGGCCCAATAAAAATGGGACTGGGACAACGTAGCCAGCTCTACTGAATTTTTGTTTTCTTCTCATGTGCACAGATGGTAGTGTCGGCACTTGTGTCTATAGCATTGATCTATTGACCCAACCGGCCCTTTGCAGGTGGGAGGTGGAGGTGCATCAGTTCAAAGAATGTTCCTGTATTTCCAATCCAGTAGAATAAGTCTGGGATATGAAAATATATGGGAGGATACATTACTTTTATTGTATTTTTTAATAGCCAAATATAAAATGATGTTTATAATAAATGCATTTACACATTTCTGTAAACTCCCCCACATTGGGTCTTTGCACTGCAGATCACACAGCTCCATGTGTGAGAAAATAAAGGGGGGGGGAAAAAAGGATCTCCGTCTAAATGGGGCCGACTGTGCGCTGGCACATGCTCAGCAGTCTGCCAGAAACCCCACAAACTAGGTCAGCGTGCAGGGTTCCTAGCAGTCAAATAAAGGCTGATATATATTTTTTCCACAGCCTGGAATCTCAATTGAGATTTCCATGTTTATTATGATGATATTGATCATCCTGCTGACTCTGCTGGTTTTTGACCTATATGGTTAAACCCCTGAGTTTCAGGAGGGGAGTAAATGGCTTCAGTCGTCAGTCATCTGTGAGCGCTCTACAACTCTTTGCACAAGTCTGACGTTAAATCACACTAATGCTTGAGTGATTTCCTCTTAGAGAGCTGCTCTGTCATCCAGGAGACATTTGTTTTCCAATCTTTTATCATAAAATTGCATGAAGTACTTGAATGACATATAAATACGGGTCAAATTGAGGATACATTTTAATTTAGAGTAGCAAGATTATGGCTGGGGAATATGGCCATAGTAAAACCGATATGAAAAACAGTTTCGAATAAAAGTCCATGTTTTGATTTTGGTCCATGTTTTGAAGCGGTCCAACTGGAGGCTTGTGGAGAGATGAGAAAAGGTAAATGTAAACCTTAGTCCACTTAGTGTAACTAATGATTGCGAAATTATATATAAAAAAAAAATATATATATATATATATATTTTTTTTTTCTCATATTTCAACTAGTTCACAAGGCTCAAGTACAACAAAAAAGTTAGAATGTGCACGTGAAGTCATTCGCTTGACTGAAATGTATAAAACAAAAAGAGGTTTTTAATACCAACAAAAATCATGATTTAAAAAAAAATATATAAGGTATAACAAAAGACAGAGACAGGAAATTCCATAATAAGTGTTCTTCCAGATCCGTCTACAGTTTAAGGTCCCCTGTCTAAATAAAGTAAAACCATTGTTCTCCATAAAATTGTAGAAAAAGTGCCAAACATTTTTATAAACCCATTCTTTAATGAAATCTTTCCGAAGTTAAGTGCTTGCTTTTTTTCCAGCGCGAAATTCCAGCGCGATGTGCCTTTTCTCCCTGAGCGGCTTATAGTTTTTGAACGCACATTTACCCTGTACGATGTCAACAAAGTAATTTAATTGTATAGTCCGGCTTTGAGACAGTGTGTGTGTGTGTGTGTGTGTGCGCGTGTCCGCGTGTGTGCGTGCGTGCGTCCAGGATGGATGGCGTGGTGGCAGACTTTGCTGTCACAGTGGTGGTGGATGCGGCAGGGGTGAGCAGCGAACAACTGGACTACCTGACCCTGCAGTCCAACCGGGTGGAGAATGCATACCGGGGGATCATGGAGCTTCCCACAGTGATGTATACCGAAGACCTGCAAAACATTGTGCCAGAGAGCGGTAAGACAAAGGCCAGTGCACGCCTGCACAGCTCCTGTGCGCCGTCACTGATCACACTAAAATATTTTCTATAGCTAATTCTTTACTTGGCGTGGCAGAAAATCGCTGGGAACGCATTTGCAGGAAAAGTGCACGCAGTGGAGGGACAGCCTCCAAATGTCATATCAAATAGAGACACAGTAGACCCGGCCGGCATTGATATTACAACATATGCTGCAGCACTTGGGAAAACATTCCAGGGTTTTAATGGTCTCATCTGTTTCTTATTTGTCTGCCTTTTTCTGTCAAAGAGGACAGACACGTATTTAGGACGGCTTTCAGCTCAAAAGTGGGGCATTTTTAATGAACAAAGAACAGAGTCGTCAGTTAGGGGGTATTTGTTCTGTGCCACAGCTCAGTCCTTGTCATTAAATGGTCTGCAATGAAGAACTTGGCTAAAAAGGCTCTTTGAAATCCGAGCCGTCAGGTTTTGAGGGATTTCATTTAATCATTTATTTTGGCCCCATCCCCAGTGGTTCCTCTCATTAACCCCAGATCTACACCAACACTGCCTTTCACCGAATGATAACTTGATAACAAAAAAAAAGCGTTGAAATCAACGCTTTTACGCTTATACTTCAAATGCTGGAGATAACTGCAGCACAGTTATTCAGTTAATGAAATTCTCCTCAAAAACCTTACAGATGAGATGCATAACATCTTCAAGAACCTCTAGTCCATTCACTTTCACATAGAACTTAACAAAGCACACTCGCGGCTGTCCAAATACCTCTTGTTTAACATGCGCAGCACTGTGAACACACTGAAGTGCGTGGTAGATTTCTCCTTTAGTGTCCTTAAAAATAAACAGCTGCAACTGTTAGAATTAGTCGGTCGCCGAGCAGGGTCACCTCTGGCCAAGGCTGTTTGCCAGAGGTGTGAAGAAACTGAAGGGGGTTTGTGATAATGTCCATACCATCTCCGTCTCCTGTGAGTTCAGTCCCTGCTAATATTTTCTCTGAGCGTATGTGTGTTGTTGTTGTTGTTGTTGTTGTGGTGGTGTGTGTGCGTCAGGTTTACTGTATTTGCAACCCTCCCTTTATTGCTCAAATTAGTTAAATGCTGCGGCATGTGGAATAGTGGCTAAACAGTCTCATATGGCTGACATATGGGGCTGGGTAAGTTGAAGGTACAGCCTGGCTTTGTTTTATTTTTTTGGTCACAGTAATAGGTTTGGCTCCCGGCCGATAAGATTCACCCCAGATTTGATCATTGACTTGTAGTTGTTTACCTCTGAAGCTAATGGTGTCGGAACGGAGGCCGCCAGTGCTGAAGCGATTTCCGTCAAATTACTATGTCGATTCTGTCGGGCAGGATTGTTCAGGTTACTTTGTGCGTTTCCCTCCAGTGTGTCAGTTTGTGTTAATGTTCGTTTCATCCCTGGTTTTCGCAGTGTCAGAAATCCCAGAGTCTGTCGGCGCCCCAGACGGAGCCACGGTGAGTAACAAGTTCCCTCCACAACTATCACGACAAAAATCTCTCTCTCTGATTTTCTGCTTTTTTTCCCCTCTTTCTCTTTAACTCCACACACGAAGCCGATCAATTACTTTTGCTAAAGGAAGCCGACAGTTGTCGATTGACTGATGATGTGATAACCTGTAACTAGCTTGTGATTTTTTTTAATCCAGACCACACCAGGCCAGGTAGGGGATGAATTCAAACTGGCTAGGATGAAGTGAAGCTTTGAGGATTAGTGTGGCTCTTGCTGTAATAATCCACTGCTATTCTGGGTTAAAAGCTACAATGCACCGCAAGTCAAGACGAGCGACTGCGCATATGAGTTCATTCGGACAAGTAATACTATCCTAAAGCTCTCTTCTTTTGTCCTGTCTTGCGGTTGAGTGGGTTTTTTCGGGTATAATCACAATTTGCGTTGCACTAAATGTGTCTGCTTGTTCGCTTTAAAGCTCAGCTCACCGAGTGATTAATTTGACTCGTTATATAAATTGGGAGATTTGGCAAACTTTTCACCAGCAATTAATTTACCGTCAGAAGCAGAGAGCTACTGTGAAACTGAAGGCACTCCGCCATCCTAGTTTGCTCAAAGTACTCAAAGAACTATACTGCACTCTTACTTTATTCTATATGTTTTTCTGCAAAACTCGGCAGCGTTTCCTGATGGGGGCAGAAAGACCCAGAGTGTGACACTTTGAACAGTGCAAAGCGTTTAACCACTGACCAGTAAAAACTGAATTAAAGTAATTACAAATATTTAGTCTGTTGAATAATACATTACATTTCACATGGACAACAAGGGCAGATTGGATATGCAGATGTACGAGATGCAGCAAAGGCCAGTATTAAACTAGGAACGCTTCAGTTATGCGATATGCACCATAACCATTCGGCCAACAGTTCATTCCAGTGACTGTTTTAATTTAAATTTATTTCAGCAGTGTGTCCCAACTGTAATACAACCCACTGAGAAGCTGCTCCAATAGGCCTGAAATGGTGCTGCTGTTCGAGTAATAATACCCGTTTGTGTTGCAGGCGGATATCAGCGAGTCACCAGAGATCATCATCTTGGAAAATGACATGGGTGATGAGGTCGTGCTCGGGCCCTCTGATACCATCACAGAGGAGAAAACAGAAAACAAAGTCATTGTTCTGGAGGACAACACTGTGGTGTCCGTTGCTCCTTTCCTGATCACCAGCGCACCTGAACCTGACAGTGAGTGTTCACAAAAGCATATACTCACTCTTGCAATTAACTTGCTTGCTCTGCTGTGAGTTGTTACTATTGCGTAACACTCAATCAAAGCATGCACTTAATGCTAAAGTAGAAAGGCTTCTGCATCTTTTTGTTCCAATTTTTTAAAGGCTTCGTCTGGTTTGCCAGATAGATCTGTGGGGTCTGGAAAAAGGTAGTCATTTTCTGTAAATGGAGACCTGCAGCCAAGCGGATTTCTTGTCGTTATTTTTTTTCTCCAGGCATTGAGGCAGAGGGTCTGTTGCCGGAGGACACTGTGCAGACTCCTGCTGAAGACAATCCACCACCAGAGGAGTTCCCGACCAAACGTCCCTCCCCTGAGGTGCCAGAGGACGTTGCATTACCTGAGCCACCAGTGGCGAACGAGGCCTCCGGATACTTGGAGGACCTACTAGAGCTAACTACAGCCTCAGAAGAAGAAGAGGAGCGGGAGAGCTTCGCCTCTGCAGCCGAGGCCACAAAAGAAGAAGAAGGTCTGCCTGCCCAAATCCCAACGTCTGAGGCTGGAGACGTAGTGAGTGAAGCGTCAGCGCCAGAGTCCCCAGAAACCGGCCCACTTCCTGTTGATGAAGAGCCGGTGGAGAGTACAGCCGAGGATTCAAACCTCACAGAGGTTCCACCGGAGGATGCAGCCATAAATCCTGAACCGTCTGAAACTGTATTTGGGGATCATGGTGTTGGAGAAGCAACACACAATGAGGGTCAAGATGCGAAAGACGATCCAGAAACACCTGAGGCCCCGGGAGTTTCCAGGATGTCTAAGGAAGATCTCGCGGAGGACGAGGTCTTACTGGTGAACGTGGATGAACCAGAAGCATTAGTGACAGATTCTCTGAGTCCCCCCCAGCCAACCGCCCCTTCTCCAAAGGGGGAGGCGCCTTTTACTCATATCTCTGGTGCTGACGAAGAGGGGCAACCTGACATTTTTATCCCCTCACTGATGGAGGTAAAAAAAAAAAATCAAAACAGATGTACACACAGCCAATCAAAAAGAAAATAATCAGCCAACTTAAGATTTTCTAACTTTATATCAAAGTTAAAGCTATTTGTATTTTTGTTTGATGCAAAGTGACAGCGGCCTGCCTCGGATTACATTATAGTTTATATGGAGGCAATTAGAAAGATGCTTTTACTAAGAACAAATGTGGAAGTTGTTGGAAGTTGACTGTGTACTCCGCTCTGTTTCGATGATTTTGGAAAGAGTATATCTCATAACGTAGCCTCTCAGGATAATTTGTATCAGCCTTGCATTTATCCCATGCCAGAGGTCAATTGCCAGTCACAACAAATGGCAAAGGCAAAACAAACAGCAAATACAGAGATGCCGATATCTTGTTGCGTAACTAAAGAGGCTCTGTCAGACAAAGCGACTAATGTTGAGTTCCAGGTAGAAGAATCATTTTAAAATCACTGCACTTTCTAATCTTTTCCGATCCAGAACCCTGACGAAGGTTTCGATGACGCCACCATCGGAGACCAGGGCTTTGAAGTGGTTCATTATGGTTATGGTTTGATAAACCACACGGAAGAGGGCAGTACTGGTTTCCCGTTCGGTATTGCACACGGCACTGACCAGGCCAGTCTGGCCATGCCGGTGAACCCTGGGCGTGCACTGATGGTGTTCTTCAGCCTGAGGGTGACCAACATGATCTTCTCCGATGATCTCTTCAACAAGAGCTCCCCAGAGTACAAAGCATTGGAGCAGCGCTTTTTGGAGCTGGTAAACCCCCTCGCATTCTCGTCCTGGACGTCGTTGTTCTTACTCATGGGTCATTTTCCCTATGAAATCAAATTGTGCTTTTTCAAATCTTTTCTCAGCTCGTGCCCTACCTGCAATCCAACCTGACCAACTTTGAAAACCTGGAGATTCTAAACTTTAGGAACGGGAGCATTGTGGTAAACAGCCGCATGAAATTTGGGAAACCTGTGGCTCAGGGTGTCACCACCACTGTCTACCTGATCCTGGAGGACTTCTGCAACACTGCCTACCAGACCATGAACCTGGCCATTGATAAGTACTCGCTGGACGTTGAGTCGGGTAGGTGGCCTATTTTGGCAGTTTTAGGAAATACCACTTTTGGCTTTGCTTTAGATGTGATTGCTTGTGCTCTCTTATATGCACGTGCGCTGCAAAGCTGAAAGCCAGAAGCTTATCTCACTGTGATGGCGAGGAAAAACCGTGAAAGTGGCATCCATCTTCTCATTAAATTGTCTGCAAAAAAAAAAGAGCAGGTTTTTCCCAGGTGTCGTATGCTTTTAAATCTGTGTAATCCCAAAATGCAGCATGGGAAAAAAACATCAAGGTTTAATTGTGAAAGGGTGTGCGGCGGCGGGGGAGGGTACGCACATGTTTAATCCCTCTCAAGACCCTATTGTTTTCAGCTTGGCTTTGGTCACAGTGTGTTTTTGTCTCCCTTTCATTTTTATAATGTAGCTCAGCTTGACACTTTCTGGGCAATTTTCTTCACAGGCTCCTGTGTGTGAGAGCATTAGCACGCTTGTAATCGGCCATTTGTGATTCCAGTCATTTAAGCTTATCTTTACAGTCATGACTGAGCTGTCCTATAATAATCTGCATGAGTCACAGCCAGTGCACAGTGCTGGATCTCTTTGCATTCAGCTAATGTAACTCAATATATTTACCAGCCGGACTCAAAAGACGAATGGAGCCTCTCTAACTCTCTAATAAAATGTTTATTTTTCTGAATATTGAAATTAGGGTGATGAAGGGGCGTGTACATGTTTTGAGCTAAAAGAGGGGGAGGAATTAAAACAACTCCCACCAATGTTGAACACGTATATATCTTCTTGTTAGTCAACCGTCTAGTTAACGTTAACGTTTTGTTAACGTCCAGGTGACCAGGCGGACCCCTGTAAGTTCCAGGCGTGCAACGAGTATGCAGAGTGCAAGGTGAACAAGTGGTCGGGGGAGGCGGAGTGTGTGTGTAATGCCGGCTACTTCAGCGTGGATGGCCTGCCCTGTCAGAGTATCTGTGAGCTGAAGACCGACTTCTGCCTGAATGACGGCAAGTGTGACATCATCCCGGGCCAGGGAGCCATCTGCAGGTGGGTGGGGATTAGGGGAAGTGATCTTCATGTATGCGGGAAAGTGCGTCTGACTTTGCAGGTTTGCGAGGCCAGCGTTTCAGGTAATGCAAAACAGATTTTTTTTTTTTATATTACTGCTGGTTGTGCTGGAGGCCTGTGTCTCTGCTTCCAGTTTATAACTCTGGCGCTGGATGCCGATCACCTGGAGACAAGCGAGGCCTTTTACGTCCAATGAATTTTAATTAAAATCGACTACATGGAATACAGAATTAATATTTTTTTTCCACTTTAGTTGGAAACAACAATCAATTAACTATGCTCAAAGATTCATATTTTGGGCAAAGATCAGGATTACAACACACGACTCAACCCTTGAATTTATTTCCTCGTTAAAGGGAATAGATGAGATAGTTTTTTTTTCTTGAGGCGTAATCAATAAGATCTGATGATTCCTCCTTTTTCATGATGATCACCTCATTTTTTTTGGAAGAATTACTAACTGTGTTTCCATGGCCAGACATCCGCATAGGTTTTGCATGCTTGACGATCACGGACACAAACTTGCCCTATCCCTCTGGTGAGGCGGTTGTACGTGTTAAACCTTCACTTGAATGACAATGTACAGACACCCAGAAGATGTATGCCAAGATGACTGTTAACCTTTGATTCACACCCACAGCTACATCATAAAACCTTAAGCCAGCTCCAGATGCTGCTGGATTGTTTATTTCTCGCTGTTTGACAAGTCTGCACGTAGTGCATCGTTCCATGGAGACGGAGAACAAGTGGTTTGGCAAAAACTTGGCATTTATGTTTTAATGAGGCATACAGCATCTTTTTAACTGCCTACCTGTTATTACCTATGTCAAGGCAAATACAAACAATTTGTGTACTCTCTAGCCAGTTATGAGTCAATTAGACTCTATTGCTGAATTAGCGAGAGAATGCTTTGCTGTTCCCGAAATGTTTAAAAAGCAACCTACATCTGTTTGTGTTTGTCTATTTGTCCGTTTGTTTCTCAGGTGTCGTGTCGGGGAGAACTGGTGGTACAGAGGAGAACACTGTGAGGAGTACGTATCTGAGCCGCTGGTGGTCGGCATCGCGATCGCCTCCGTGGCTGGCTTCCTGTTGGTGGCCTCTGGAGTGATCTTTTTCCTGGCCAGGACGTTACGGGATCAGTATGACAAGGATGAGTCAGAGGACCCCATAAGGTAAGGAAAACACCGCTCAATCAAAAGAATCCCGATATTTTAATCTGCACCATGTTAATTTCTTTTTATCAACACAGGAAACAAAGTCTAGTTTTAGAAGCACACAGTATGAGTAGAATATAATGGGTAGCAGCTGAACACAATGGACTTAATTAATGAAGGCTTGGGAAAAAAATAAAGTTAGGGGAAAAAAAAAAAAGAAAAATGGGTTTAAGTAATTAAAAAAAATGTGCATGTGCTTTTACATTCCATATACAGTACATATATTGTTTACCCCTCATCTTAAGAGGAACAGCATATGTTTAAAAAGCGTTAAATATTTTCAGCCAAGCAAAGCTATTATCTCTACACCTGTATAGGCACAGGGCATTCATTTGGTTGGGTGGTGAACAGAAACTCAAGTGAGTTTCTCTCTTCATATAAGACGTCTGGTCATTTTCAGAATAACTTAAAAAAAAAAAGAAAAATGGGTTTAAGTAATTAAAAAAAATGTGCATGTGCTTTTACATTCCATATACAGTACATATATTGTTTACCCCTCATCTTAAGAGGAACAGCATATGTTTAAAAAGCGTTAAATATTTTCAGCCAAGCAAAGCTATTATCTCTACACCTGTATAGGCACAGGGCATTCATTTGGTTGGGTGGTGAACAGAAACTCAAGTGAGTTTCTCTCTTCATATAAGACGTCTGGTCATTTTCAGAATAACTTGAGACTTTCTGTCATGGTATGTTCAGTCGGACGGTCAAGATGATCCGCCACAACCACTCTTCTCTTTGCACACACACACACACACACACACACACACACATATAGTGTATCTGTAGTGTAGTATCTGTTGGCCACTGCCTCTGTGCGTGTGTCTAGCCAGATTACCACAGTAGCCTGCAGAGAAACACTGTGTCAACTTCAGCCAATTAACTTATCAGATATAGCGCTGATCTATTTCCATAAAGCCGTAAACACCCAACATAAGAGGCTTCGTCATAGTCTAAAGTCTGACTTGGACATAAAGAGGAAAGGTTAATCAAAGCTAAAGGCTTATTCACTGCAGCTCAGTTTCCTCCTCCGGCTCCCCCTGTCATTCTGTCACCCTGTCTCTCCAATGGATTCTCTTTGTGTTGTTTTTTTTCTCAGGGGAGCCGAGAGCCTCCCGTCTTTGGAGAGAGCGACCAAGTACAACCCCATGTATGAGAGTGAGGCCACCACAGGCTACAGCCACTACTACCGTCGCTACCCGGAGTTCCCGCTGTGCAGCAGTGGCAGCGCCGAGGCCTCCACGGACTTCAGCAGTGAGGAGATACGACACATCTATGAGAACAGCGAGCTGACCAAAGATGTGAGTTTGTCGGCTGATGTACCATGGTTGGATCTTTGTCGTATAATTTACTGCATTTTTTATATTATATATTTATTATATAGTGAAAGGCCAAACAATAGTCATAGGTTTTATGCCATGCAGATGATAAAAATCTCTCTTTTTAAATGTTTTTTCCTGTAAATTTGGTGTTTTAACATTTAAAATATGATGACGGAGGAAGTTATGGACCACTTTTTTGTTTTGTATGTTGAGATTTATGAGACTTGTTGGGGGATAAGTCATTTTAGTCTGAATGGATGGTTGAAGCAGAGAGAAATGTTCCCTGATTGCACTTAAGTCCAGAGAGGGACATTTTACTTACAAAAGTGCTCAAGGTCATCTGGATGCCAGTTACTAACCTGAGGTGGGGCAGTTGGGTTTCTTGCCTTTGCAACTTCCACATTTAACCTGAATAGTCTGAATTGCAAACTTTAAGGCTACTTTTTTCTTCTTTTTTTTTACAAATTACTTTTGCGTTCATGAATCCATTTTGTATAACGCCATGTTTTGTTTGAGCCGCTGCCCGCTCATTTTACCATTTATCTGCCTGTGATGTACTGATGTAATGCTCCCTTCTGACTGATAACCGTGTGTTTCTGCAGGAAATCCAAGACAGGATACGCATCATTGAGCTGTACGCTAAGGACCGGCAGTTTGCAGACTTTGTACGGCAGCATCAAGCGTGAGTGCCTCTCTTGTTTTTTTCCCCTTTTACACCGCAATGAGATAAACAGCCCAGACAGGATATGAGGAAAAGGGAAGTGAGTTTGAGATACAGGAGAGTTTGTGGGTTGAGAGTTGGAAGAGACGAGGCGTTCAAGCCCTGCCAAATCAGTGGGGAGACAGAATTATCATTACTTAATCTATACCAGCCGGGCCCGAAGCTGATACAGCGAGACGACGCACAGACATTCCTTCGTCTGCCAACAGTTTGGCAGTACCAAGTGTGTCTGTGTGTAATGGCGGTGATGATAATCAAGTTGAATCTGGCTGTAGAAATGTCTCGTCTCTGCCACGGCCGTCCTCTGTGCCAGAAAAAGTTGTGGGCACTTGTTTGAGCAGTAGATTTTCCAAGAAAGATGAAATCCATTGTATTTGTGTTTTTTTGTATTTATGTGCTGCAGTGTCTTGGAAACCTGCAGAGAGAACTCTTCTTCACAGACTTAAAACTCTTCTCCCCTTACTCTGCTACTATGGACAACAAGGTATTTCCCTCTTCATTTGCAAACCCTAGCAGTTTTTTTTAATTTTGCAGGAACAGCAGGAACACAACCCCCGCCGCAAGCTCTTTGTCAAAAAGACTACAGAAGACATAAACATATAATTAATTCATGGGGGAAGCAGACACTCTGTGAAGTTTCTGGTAGAGCCAATACTTTTGTTAAACTAAATTGACAAGAAAATAATGTTTTTATACTTTTTTCTACAAATTGCTGTTTTTTTTGGAGGGGCACTGCATCGTAACAAAAGAAAGAAGTGGTATCAGTCTTCTCATCTGCCTCCAAACAAGAAAGTGAATAAGTGTATCTCTGAAAAATATTAAATAAGTCACTGGAAGGCTCACAGGCCCAGAACTCATTTGATTACATGGTATCAAGACCAGTTACTTATACTTTAGGGTTAAAGAAACAGTGTGGGCAAAACATAAATATCTAAGTATGCAATACAAATGTTTGTTTACTGTGTTTAACATGCCACGTACTTCTTAAAGGTTAACACACTGCTTCTGCTTCACAGAGACACACCACGCTCCCTGAGATTTTCTTCTTCTTGGCCACGGTTGCCGTAGCCTGGACGGCAATTCTTTCTCAGGATCGTCATTCAGTACACTGTTATTATCCTAATGACGGGCCCTGCTCTGTGTCTGCGTCTGTCCCTGCCTGTGGGGGCAGAGGTGTGGACTGTACTCCCTCCTTCATCTGTGCCTTCTGCTGCCTGGGTGAGCTGGCTGTTACATCAAGGAAGGTTCTTTTTTTCTTTTTTCTTCGCTGCTCATCCACCGAACATCTCCCTTTGGGTAAAATGGACTGCATCCTATCACTTGCAATGTCAATGACATACTGGTACCGTACCGCTACTGGGTTGTGCTTTTGCCCAGTGACTTATTGTTTCAAATGTCAATTTCCTCTTGTCGATTCTTAAAAAGGTTTGGATCATTAACCTGTAAATATGTAAATAGTGTTACGATAAGGCAGTTTGCTTGTTAGGATATTATTTAAACAGTTTTCTTACTTGCTGCTTTCTAGTCAATGGTGCTATTCGTTTAGAATCTAATGTCTATGATGGCCCATTTTAACAATACTACTGTGTAGTGAAGGAACAGTTCGACATTTTGGAAAATCTGATACACAATCCCCTCCGACAGAGTGTCAAATCCATCTATTATTTATACTGCTTCTCCTTTGAGGGTCACGGGGGAGCCCAATCTCATCTGACTTTGGGCGAGAGGCAAGGTACACCCTGCACATATCACAGGCCGTCCCAGGTCCAACACACAGAGACAAACGACCATTCACACCTATGGGTTATATAAAGTTTACAGTTACCCTAACCCCAATCTGTAAGTCTTCGACGTGTGAGAGGAAACCAGAGAGAGAGAGCCAATCACACTCAAAGGAGGACAAAGTTAGCCAAATGGAATGGCCAATTGAACTCCCCCGCTTTTGTAAGAATTCAATAACCTCTAATGTGTAAATGTGTGAGATTTAGAGATGCCGGCTGGTGGACGGTGTAAATAATGGGCAGAGTCGGCCTGCTGTATTTACCAAATTGTCAAACAGTTCCTTTAAGGTGGCCAAAATGAGTTCTGATATAAGTGTTAAACCATTAACTCATGCAAAAGAGGCATTTCCCAATGTTAACTTTAAACGTAATGTTGTACGAGCTAGTTTTATACTAGCAGGTGATATCTCTGCCCTTTAAGGGCTTTAGCAATCAGGGGGCAGTGGTGTATGCTCGTAAATGTATAGCTCTGCCCACAGGAGAAAACGAAAAACAGTGGTGAAGCGAGAACGACGGAGCACGAACCCCTCTATAGCTCTTGGATCCAGACATAAGTGAAAACACATTTCACTGGAAAAATGCTCCGAGGGCAACCGGCCTGGGGATTTGATCAAATGGTCTGCTTTCAGATCTCGTATGTAATGGGACTGAAAGAATAGGAAAACCAGGAAAAGCAAGGTTATGAACAACATGTGCTTTCGAGAACGAAGACCGACTCAAGCTGTGGCTCAGGTTGAAAAGACGTCAAGGTTACCTGCAATTCTTCATGAAAAAAAGAGGCCTACTTGTTTGGCCAATACCCCGCTCCTCGGTCTGAAACGTCCTGACAGAATAATTCCCGTATTTGCTTTGGTATTTTTATACGTCTCTCCCTGGACTTGATGTGCTTGACCCTTCCCGTCCCTGGAGTGGCTCCTCGCAGCTGCAGCCGTTCAAGGTCTGTAGGTTTTCATTTGTCGTGGGCCAGCGTTCCATTAGGGGGTCAGAATCACAGGCATAAATCATGTCCTAGCTTCTTGTTTACATCACATGCTTCTCATCCTCGGCTCTTCTTCTAGACGTCTAGCCAAGCAATAAACACTGGGGAAGCAGTCACGGTGTCATGCCTTTCGCGGTCTGCATCTTTAATGCTCATTTACACCCATGCTTTTGATGTGTTTGCGCGTAATTATTCTCCAGCTGCCACAGAGACACACACACAGGCAGTCATCGTGTACCATACCATCCTCTGTCATGCAAATAACACTGAATTCACGGTACTACTGAATTGTGAACGTTGAATCATGTGTGTTTCAAATGTTTCAAACTGTGAGCATTTTCTTTTTATACTGATAACTCTTTCACCATTTTAACAATGTTACCATTCTGTGCAGCTGTGTAAAAAAAAATCAAAAGTGTAAAAATAAAATGTTTTCCATAAATCCAGACCAAGGTCTAGAAATGGATTTCGATTTCCATGTAAATGCATCTCTAACATTACTTATACACTGATAGTGGGACTCTCTGGATGGGGCCCATTAATAGTAACTTTACTTACATATCAAGCAAAAAACGGTGGTACATTTTGAATGCTGTACTGTGATATTGATTATTTTACATCAGGAAAAAGATTTCACCACTGTTCAAAGAAAGCAAGAGGCAAGGCGTAAATATACTGGAGACTTTTTGAAACGTACTGATATATGAGCTTCTTCCGCTGCGCTATTGGGCGAGGTGTTTAGTCATTTCCAGCTAATCTGAAGAGCAGATTAGCCTCGGCAGGTATGGATTATAGGCTGTTTCTAAAAAAGTATATACCAGTAATCATCCCGCGTCACACTGCGCCTTGATCTGGCTGCGTATTTTAATGCCTATGCAAGTGAATGACATTATGCAAACATATTAATGGCCCAGTTAAGGCCATACAAATATGAACAATGCCTTTGCACTTTTTCTTTTTTGCACAATAAATTGGATCCAGCTGCTCTCTCCTGGTAATGTTTTGGTCTAAGCATTGTTCCAGAGGGTTGGATGATATTTGGTGTGGTTTGGTGAGGTCAGTGGGTGTGTTGGTGGCCAACGATGGAGTCATTTTATTTTATTTAATATTAGAAAAATCACTGCGGTAATCCAGCAGTAGGGCGTGCCTGTGTTAAATGTTAATGTTGGACGGGCAGCAACAAGTGGCTCAGCACTGACCCAGTTTGGACTGTTTACCAGTATGAAGTCAGTGTCGCTTCGGCACAGGGCAACGCGGGTGAAAAATGGAAATCTCAGTGTGAGGGAGGAAATAATTACTGCACGCTGACAGGTCGACATGCAATGTTTTCATGCTGGAGCATCATTTCTGAGGAACAGATGAGAAGTTCTTGTGATGAGAAAAAGTATCTGCCCTCCGCTGCAGTCCTTCACTTTCTGCCAATTTACTGGATTGTGTAATATATGGAAAAGCAAAATCTGTGCAACATCTCTTGGGAAAACATGTAAATACAAATGCAACTTTAAACAGACTATGTTTACCTCTCTTTGAACATTTTACACTTTTGCACTGGTGTTTTGTTTTGTTTCGCTTAGTTTCAGGTGTACATAATGTTATTAGAAACAATGTTTATCAGGTAAGCATTATTATTATTATTCCCACAAAAAAAACCCTAGTATCCCTACTGGGGTTTTTTGGGGGGGATCTCACACACTGAAACACTCTAACTCCCTGTAAGTGCACTGATCAACATACAGCCCTGTCAGAGGGCTCCCTGTGGGAGGGGCTTGGAGGCTGCTCAGGAGAGCAGTGTGTCAGTGTGACACACCTGAAGCTACTCAGCAATTGGGCCCTTGCAGAGGCCCAGAAGCAAGCATGCTGGACACGTGAAGCCGGGGCTCTGTAAATAATAGCCAGGATGTGGAAACTACAAAGAAAAGACACTGGACTGAGCAGGCTGGCACAGACGTTTTGAACGGGGTGAGTTATATTAAGATTTATGCTGTTAATTGTTCAAATCGTTAAGTTGCGTGAACGGTCTGTCTGAGAGTGTCTGTGTGCTGGGAGTGTACCCCAGTAGCGTGGAGGTTTGCTACAGTTGCTACGCCTCATGAAAAGAAAGTGCTGGGCCAAAAAATGTTGATCAACAGATCCCAGACCTGAAGGAAATTGGCAACTCTTTAAATGCATTTGTCATGCAAGTCAGTTTAAATTGTGAATATTGAAATGTGTGTTTTCTTTCTTTTTTATTAAACTGTAAACTTAGTTTATTTGGATTTTGGTCAAAAGGGCCTTTTGTGTTTTTCATTTGAAATGGATTATCAGGAAATTAAATTGCACACTGCTCTGTGGCCAAATGTTTGTTGTCTGATTGCCGTGCTGGCCACAGATGGGTCGAATGCAGAGGGAACATTTCCTAGTGTGTGTGTGTGTGTGCATGGGACTGTGGATGTGGGAGGAAGACAGGTTGTTCTTGTACTTGTTGGCATTAGAGCCACTTTTGTTGTTGTCTTCATACTTTTAGGCAAACATTGTACTGATAGGCGGTTTTGCTTGATGTCTCGATAAGTCTGCTGCTCATTCCCTTGTGTTTGTGCAGGGGTGTTTCATAAAATTCTGACGAGTGAAGTGAAGTGAAGATAAGTAAAGCGTAACCCAAGCCGTCACCAGCTGACTGAAATGTTGTGCGGTGACTCCGTTGTCTTGTGTACCCGTGCAGTTTCCCTTCACAGCACCTGTTTATGGAAGGCCACCATATTTAATTAGTAAGAATTTTATTCAGTGCTCTTAGCAACTGCCTGGGATGCTTGTTGTTTCATCATCATCACTCGTAATTATGAGCAGCAGCCCAAAGGGTACATACACTCTTACCACTTTTCCATGGTCCCCCGGAGGACACACCACTGAAGGCTCCAGTATGTTTTCTGTAGCTGTGTGTAAGAGTGTGATGGATGGACGGGACGGTGACTCGGACTGAATGAGTATCAAGTATCATAAAGGCATGTTGTTGGATTGTAGTGCAAGTAATGGGTGATCAAGTGTTCCAATGTGTATGCCAGTCATGTTTTTTTTTTACCATATAAATGTGATACTAAATTAGTGTTGTATTTAGGCTACAGAATGTCATCCTGCAAAAATTAATGTTTATCAATGTCACATAAAATCATAAATGTAATCAAATGTATATAAATGTAAATTCAGGAATGTAAAGTACCATATTTTAGTATTGTTTATTTTGTAAAGTACGTGGATATTGTGTTGTGATGTTGTGACATCAGCCACGGACTATATGAAGATGGATGTTGTCTGGATGTTGATGTGTCTCAACTTCCTGTACAACAATGAGGCCAGAATAGCTTGCATATAGGAGCTGTTGGGTTGGTGATGTCATTTGGAGTCAGAGTCTGCACAGAATTGATTATAGAGGGGAAGCTGCTGAATCTGGGTTCCACCTGTGCACCATTCAACTAATCAGGAGTCTGTTGCAGCTGTCAATCATCATTTCACCCCATATTTCCAGCATCAGCAAACTAACCAAAGCCACGAATGATTTGAAAAATCACTTCTTTTTTAAATGAGAGAAAGCACGTTGGAGAATGATTTTAAATGATGTTTTACGTCTGCACATCTTCATTTCATCTTTCCCACGGTCTTATCATCATGGTGGAGGCGGAGTATGTGACGTGTACCGCAGCCAACCACTAGGGGGTGATCACAATGAGTTGGCTTGATGCATTCTCTAGACGGAATAGCTTTCTGTCGGTTTAACGCAGGAAAAGGTGGCGCTGATATATTTTATTTATGGAAGCGCCCAAGTCAGACAGTTTAACATCCACACAGTTGACGATACAGACATGTGGATATACATTTAACCTAACAAGGTTTGATTTTATTGCACCAGTCCATTTTTCAGGCTGTTTGTATTTCTCATCCCCAAATCCCACTTGAAGCATCATTTTAGGGTTTTGGCCATTAAAATTGATGTATTGCACTTTGTGATGGTTAAATTCCTTTCACTTGCTCGGCGGTTGCTGCCAGGGGGCTTCTCGCTTTGTCACTCTGAGGCCTGGTGGTTTGTGAGGTAAGCTCTGTGAGGATGATTTATACTGCACAGATGTTCTGGGACGAGCAGTTTTCCTGTAGTGTGCGTGTCTATGTGATGAGTGTAACGCCATTAGCTGCGATACAAAGCCGGCCAAAGGATTGCGCGGGCCAGGGGAAACACTTAAGGTCTCATGGCACTATAATGAAAAGAGCTTTTCAACTCCTTCCCCCACCCCACCCCGGCTTTTGGGAGAATTTGATTCCATCGTTTGACTATCAGTCAGAAAAGGCTTATTTGAAGAGTTGCACTCAACAACAGCTTTCTTATTTGTTGTCATATTTGCAGAGTGAAATATTACTTCATTAATTAATACAAACCCCTTTTACCAGATTCTAACCTTTTTAATTAGAATTGATTTTTAAACGGATTGCTGTTACCATCCATCCATTTTCTATACTACTCATGAGGGAAGCCGGGGCAATTCCCAGCAGACTTTGGGTAAGAGGCGGGGTTGATCCAGGAAAGGTAGTCAGCCACACAGGGGCCACAACACACAGAGACAAACAACCATTCATACTCGCAGTATCTGAGAGAAGCCACCCCGACACGGGGAGAACATGCAAGATGGAGTTTATCTGAAATAGCTTATTTTATTGTGACATGTTTTGAGCTAAAAATGAGAGTTTTTTTTATTTTTTATTTTATGACATCAATCTTAAAAGCAACTCTCATTGTCGTCCTTCATTAATCAGGAGTAGATTCAGAACAGGTTCTTTGGCAACAATGCTTTCTTTTGGCTATTTATCAGTAAGAGGTTTGGCACCGCTTATCCCTCTGTTTTGGTGATTGTTGTTGTGTCGTAAAAACACACAACCCACAGTAATACGCTGCAACAGTCTGTGTAAAGAAGAGAAGAAAAAAAAGCGTTCACACAGTGAGGTATTTGTCCTCACTGGGATGGTAAAAAGTAAAATTTAAATCATTATTGTTTTTTTCCAGTTCTGTTTCTTTGCTATGATGTGGCTGTAATGGAGCAGTTTAGCCTGTGACTTGATGATTAACCACACTGGAGCTGCTGTAACAAGAGTGTGTAAAACATGAGCTGAGCAGTCCACAGTCCACGGCAAAATAACAGCTCCTGTGTATGTGGATAGATGTCGCAAGGAAACATTCTGCTTATAGTCTGGCTTAAAGTGACGTGAGGGAGAGAGGTATGTTTGTCCTGGACTTGGAAGAAGCTGCTCACACATCCAGAGATCACCGACTGGCTTCGTGTTGGTTATAGAAAAAAAAAACGTTATTTCATGATCATGATAAATAAATGTGCTCACTGTTAATGTCAAAAGACTGTACAGGATGTTACCCACTGTGCAGATCAGATCCTAAAGCCTGTTTTGGGATTTTCGAGCTATACAAATAAAATGTGATTGATTGATTGAATAGGATAGCTTTTACAATATTGGTCTTGTGACATCAGCAGGTGATCACAGAGGACAGGATCCTTGACGAATTTACATCAAAGTCAAAAGACATCTCTTTGTTTTCCTTGGTCAGCGCTTTCGAAATCATTTTCGTTTGCACACTGTGGCGTTGGTGTGTCTAAAATAGGAGTTAAATGACCAAAAATTGGCTGCTCCAGCGGCCGCTCACAATAATGACGCCAGCATTAGACTTTGGCAGCTCGCGCAAAATCCGAAAGAGCTGAAGTCACAATGTCTCTGTTGTTCATTCTCATTGTTTTCTGGAAAAAGTAAGCTTGTAAGCGTGTACCACACATCAACAATCAGCATCACAACTTAAAATAACACAATAACACTGCTCAGTGTGCGATGAGGTGTACCTACACATAGGAAAGAAAACACAACTCTTTCCACCCAATTACAGGTAGCCTGCCAGATTACATTATGTACATAATGTAACATTATGTACACCTGCCAAACTAACGGTTGTACCGCTAATAACGGATAGGCCAAAGCATCTTGCTGTGTGCAAACACTAGAAGTCTGTGTGTTGACTCGAGTGAGAGGCAGAGATGTGGTCTGAGTGATGTAATTGTGATTGTGTGACTCAGGACGGATGTTAATAGCAGGTCTGGATGCAGTGTGTATCACATGCTATCGGTCCAATCTTTTTTTTTGTTTGTTTTGTTGTTCTTTCCTGTCCATGATGTGATCCTTACTCATGCGCCAGGGATTTCAAACTGGACTTTGAAAGATAAATTGAAATTCCGGTGAATGAGTGCCATTTCCCATCCATCCATCACCCCTTGCGTGTCTTGTATGTGTGCGTACGTGTGACTGTTGACCTGCTGGCAGGACAACCGAGGCAGCATTTGGGAACAGAAAGACACTGTGTGGGAAGAGGAAACGGTTTGAGACAGTGTGCAGGTGTAGAAACCAGAGAGGACCAGACGCCCTCTGACGACCTGTGCTCATGAGGTAAGACTAGTGCATGGAAATCAGACGGTAGCAGACTAACTGCTGATCATTATCAAGAATTTCATCCAAACCTCAATCTTTGAGTTAGCTGCAATATCATAACTCACTTCTGTAAATGATTAATTTGAGGAAAAAGTTTCACATTTTGCACTTGTTTCATCCCGACTTGAAAGGCGACATCTGCAGCGAGTTAAAGAAGCTAAGATACCAGTTTTCTATAAATATGACATCCATTGTTGTGCTTCACAGAATTAGGTTCAGTGCTTCAATATCTGATCGGTTGCATTAATTGATTTTTGTTGGTACGTATGAAATAGGTGGGCTAAATTACCGCTGCGGAAAATGTCATAAACCAGTCCACAGATTGAATCGGGTCACCATCATTAATCAGCAATGTTCATGCATTGCCTGTGTCAATACTCTGGCCTCCAATGAGCCATACCTATTTTCTATGCAAATATCATGTTTTACTGCGGATCTCTGCGGATTTCTGAACCAGACCACCAGATTTATAAGTTTCCTGACGTTTGTGTAGCCATGCATTTAGAAAACAAATTTGTGGAGACCAAAAACTTGGACAACGCCATCCATCACAGTGAAAGTGTAGTCAATTGCTAAATTTTTCTTTATTTATTTTATACCACAGCTGGCCACAGGGACTTAAAAAGTCATTCTTGGCTGTGTGTGAAAAGCAAACAATAACCAAACATGGAAATCGGGGGGGGGAAGGGGAAGGGGGGGGGGGGGGGGGGAGCTTGTGTGTAACACAATTTGACTTTCCTCAAACGTACTTTCAAAGAGATGTTCAAAGATCTTTCCCAGTTTGGAACTGCACTACCATAGCTGTGTAAACAATGAAGCCACTTAAGTCACCACTGTGATCTATCTCAACTAAGAGATGGGGCTTAAAGGCCCGTGTGTCCTCAGGCTGTGATATCATTTTTTCCCCTTTCTGCTAAGTTAGTTCTCTCACATACATCATTTTAAATCTCAAATTGTCATACTTTTACAGTGTAAAATGACTCGGGCTATAACTCTGAAAAATGTTGCTTTTCATTTTACAGTGTTTCCTCTGGGAACTCTTATCCATCAACAATGAAAGTAGGGACATTTTCACTTTCAGCAGATCAATACCAATCGTCTTTTCAACATAGTGAGAAATGATTTGAGGTCTCTCAGGTTGCAGTCCAGTGCCGGATAGAAAGAAAAAGCGGATAACGGATCATTTTTTTTGTCGTTTCTATATGGTTTCTGTTATAAGCCCTGCTGTGTTTTTTGTTGCTGTGGTTTGTTTTGCTTGGCCATCCCGTCGAGGTACGTGTTTCTCATCATATCGGTGGTCGACAGCAATAATGTTTTAGATACGTGGTGCTGTGAGGGGGAAACTGTGGCTTACCAAGGGATCTGAAGCAGGAATAACATTCAGGGCCCCAAAGGATAGGATCATTTCAAAAATAATCTTTGATTACAATGCCCATTTTTAAAGGAATCTCAGGATTTCCTTTCGCATTCCCTTTTAAGACCTCTGCTGCCCATTACCCCTCTCCATCTACCTTATGTGCTACCCCCGCTTAGAAATCTTTCAGGGCATTCAACTGTGGCCCCTTCCTCGGTGCGCTCGTGTATGCAAATGATGAACATGTCTGTGGATTAGGACGTGCGGTAGTTTGGCAGGTTGATCCACACCTCCTTGTTTCCACTCTCAAGGTCTTGGCTGCAACTGCACTTACATGAAGCATGGATCTTTGTGTTTTTGAATAGATCAGAGGGTCCTCTGTTCATATCGGGAAGCGACAAGCCCCGTGGCCAACTGCTGATCTTAGCAGTGCTGATACTTTTTGGTTTCCCGCCAACAGTTAGAATTGCTTCTGACAGTCATATGGAAACCAGATGGTTCTTTGCCCAAGCAAGTCCTCCGAGGCTTTAACCGGTGAGTGCAATCAAGAGATTGTGGCTTACACACCAACCTGTCATCTGAAGATAAACAGCGCATGTGTGTGTGTGTGTGTGTGTAGGTGTGTGTGTAATATAGACCTGTTTTTGTTGTCCTCCAATGGTTTGCTGATACTCATTAGTTTATGTTCATCATGCATCAGTAAGAACTGCCCACACACATCCATCTACTGGCAATACAACTTAGCGAAATGTCTACGTGTGTGTGTGTGTGTGTGTGTGTGTGTGTGTGTGTGTGTGTGTGTCTGTGTGTCTGTGTCTGTGTGTCTGTCTGAACGCTTCTGGGTATGGTGTCTGCAGAGTTGGCCAGGTGGATTAAGGAATGTTATGGAAAATGAAAAAGGCCTGTGAGGGAGACGGGCCAGTTGGGGTGACTCTGGCATTTGGATGTGGGGGCAGTTTTTCCAATCTGTCCACTGTTTGCCTCCTGGTCACCTGCTCACAATTAGACCTGGATGTCTTTGCTCTCTTCTCCTGCTATGGCCCCACCAATCACGGGCCAGAAGGGGCCTCGCTCAAACACGTCAAGGACTGGAAGCAAAGCAGTATAGTACAGCTCAGAAATAGCCTTTCATGTTGTGGAATTGTGACACAGGAAGGATTCTTGCTGGGAAAGGTTTTCCTAGCAAGAATGTGACCGAGTGTGTGGCAAATGAAGATTTTCCTGGCAACGGATACAACTTTAAGCAACTTAATTAGCAAGTACCACCTGACTGGCTTCAGAGATTTTAAAGTATCCAACTGGTTTGGTCTACATGTGTTTTAAGTCGACTAATCCCATGAAAACACCAAACACTGAGTTAGAACTTATCTCAATATTTAGAATATTCTTCCTCGCTGTGTCTGTCACCCACCCTCTAGCCCTTTTGTGTTTATTGGTCTTTAAAACGGAAGACATTTTTATTCCTTGATCCAAAAAATACTTCATAGCTTTGCTAACTGAGTACTGTAGTGTTAAGGGCAATACCAAACGGGCCATTATGCTCACTCACAGAATCTGGTGGGTTATTTACTGCTGCAAAAGGGGGGACATTTATGGCACTTTCTGAAACATAGAGCT
>JAFBJU010000898.1:0-29248 GCA_016785305.1 Colistium nudipinnis | reverse complement strand
TATATATATATATAAAAATATCGCGTGTGTGTTTTGTGTTATAAAGCACTAAAGAATTATAGAAAAGCGGAGTTATTGGAAAGAGTCCTAAACCAGAAACAGGGTCTAGAGTTCAGCCCAACCGTCTGGCACACTCTCCTACAGGTACAACCTGAGTCTGGCTGTCTCAAATCCTCTCAGTGGCTGGAAACTATTTTAATGGGAAACACAGGGTTGGATTAAAAAAATATGAAGAGTAAGAGCGGTTCCCTCTTCTCCAGACCCAATAAGATTTTGGCCTGTTTTGCCATGAATTTCCAAGCAGTTTACCGGTTATCGTACTTCATCTGAAACACCGGCAGCGCATCTCCTCTCCACAGCCAAAAAAAATATGATCTCTGGGAGCGAGATAAAAAATCTGACACTTGTGTTCCGTCTGACGTGCCCGCCATATTACCCCAGTTGGTAATGAAGTAAGGTTATTATTGCGTAATAATTGCTCCCGTAAAATTGCTGGATAATGTGCTCATTTGTATCAAATTAAGCGCAATCAGGTATTAGCATGGTCATTACAGATCTGGCCCCGACCGCTGCCATGGAGAATATCTCCCATATGCTGCACATAATGTCAGGTTATCTGCAGTACACTGCAGCTGACTATTCTACTTGCAGGCACCGTGGAAGCCTTTCAGGTGTTTATTCATTCACTCTTCTGCTCTTTGCTGGAAGCCATTGTGCACATTTTGGTGAGGTCAGTTTGTTTTTTTTTCTTCACGGAATCTCGGATAGTTTTCACTCGCGTTTCCCTCTTGGCAATTATTTTGAAACCTGTCTGCGACCGCGTTCATGAAGCACTGGCTGTCCGAAAACAAAATGCAAAAGAACTATGTAAATATGAATTAAATGTGATAGATAGGGGTTTTCTTTTCTCAACCACGTGCCATCGATCTGTCTTAGACTTGTTTTTGATCATACAGCCACTCCTGGCTTTCAGTGCACCGTGATATTTTTGAGAATTCATTTTCTCTGTTTTCTGGCCTCTGTGCTGGTGACAGCTGTGTCGGGAGGCCTTATGGTTCTTACGGTTCTCTAATAATTTCCCTGAAAGCAATATCTCAGAAATGCCTGAAATCTTCCCATTAGGAAAAAAGTTGGCCAATATCATAGCTCAGGAACAGAAAAAAACTTACTGTGGTTTTTCACAATAACTGTTTGGTTGGGGGCACACAGCCATACAGCAAATCTAGTCATATGAGATGTTGCCTTCTTTCGGTGAAGTAGTCCTTGGTGTGTGTTAAGTCGGTCCCAAAAAGTGTTTCCGTTTGTTGCAGTAAATATGAACTGAAATTTGGGGATTTTTTTCTAACTTTTTGCAGCAGCTCAAGCAATTCAGTTTAAATCTTGGATATTGAACAGTGTCCTGGAGTGCATCGAACACTTTCCAGGAACCAGAGCAAACAACAGAATATTAAATGATAACATACCTGCAACTTGGATGAGGATATGGCGTAAAGCGGTTTCCCGTATTCTGAATTACGACTGAAGCTGAAGGGTTCGCATGTATTTCCCTCACCAATGCCTTCCATGAAGCTAGGATCAATTCAATCAATTGGAGAAAAACAAAAAAACCTATACCGTGCTTTGGAAAAGGGAAGGTACAATATGTGGTTTGTAGTTAATGAGCTAAACATACAAAACCACTGGAAAGTCATTAGTTTCGGTTGCAGTGAGGATTAATTATAATTAAAAACGTATCATCGCCCTCAGCTCTGGGTTCTGTAATGCTCAAGGAAGGAGAGCTTGTCTAGTTGGTCTCAGTCCATGGGTCTTTGTAGGATGGTAAAGTCACTACGTAGTTCGCAAACTATTCTCTAAACCCAAACGCCTGACCTCAGCGTCCCAAAAAAAGGCTGATCTCACATGTCCATTTCATCTCTGTTTATGCATTTTGTTGTCTTGTTGATGGCCATGAGCTGCAGGGTGGTACCAATAAATCACAATGTCATGTTCAATATTTTTTGGAAAGATTCCCTTTCTCTTCCAGACTCCATCGTCTGTTGTCCTCACCTACGGAGCACAAAGTTCACTCTTTCTTTGAATCTGTGTGAATGAGAGTGGCGTGGTTTTGTCGTCAAGAGATCCAAAACGGTGCAAACGACCACAGACCACTGGCTCGCGAGACTCCCTCGGCCTTGGTGGGACACCCCTCCGCACCAGGAATTCTGCCTCGAGCAATGTTTTTCGCCTTAGTGGCTCATCATCGGCTGTCCTTTGCAGTTACTTCACGTGCAGCCCCTGAGGACACGGAGTGTTTTTACTTAGAACAATATGCAGCACTGTCTGGGCCCCTGAGATTATCACATCCAGACCTCGGTCCGCATCCAGTCTGAGTCAGAAAGGCGATTTTGAGCAAATCCTACATTCAATTAGGGATAAGAATAAATTCATTTACTACGAAAGGACTCTGATGGTCCTCCTGGGACACTGGTATGCCTTCATGATGACAAATTTTATTTCCTCTCTTGTTAACTTGTTAGCAATAATTTGTTGAAACCCGTTAAAACCCACAGTAAACTCAATTTCTTTTTGTTACATGAGTAAAACCTCTTCCCGGAGTAGTTTTAAAACTATTTACACTGCCATTTAAAGTCCTGTGCATTTCCTATCCTCTTCTATTCGTCAAGTTATGGCGGCAATTTGAAATTTATTTTCTATATTTCCTATTTGTGAGGGAGAGTTTCATAGGTCATGTTAATTTTTCACTTTTATTTTTTAAAATGATCTAACATATAGGAACATGTGCCTCTGTATTCACTTGAATACTATAACTACAACTTCAATTTCGCGCTCAGCGCAGAATCGTTTGCCTCGAACTTCTATTTTCTCTGGCTTGAGGGATCCCATTCTTCTGCCTCTTCTTCTGTCGTTCCCTCAATCTGTCATTTTATGAATTTTGTGCCAGCGCTTGATTCGGCAACCAGCTCTGCTGCTGCGCCAACCTTCCACTGTTTGACATGAAGACAAATAGTTGAAACCCTGCACCTGTCGAATGTTATGCACGTCCCCTGTGAGGTCAAACAAGGACTGCTGTGTGTCCATTTAATGCCTTTCACGCCATCGTCTTTCACATGTCAATTTATTCTGGCGCATATCCAGCGGAATTCTTCACTGGAAGATCCCTTTTTTCCCCTGCCCTTTTCACATTGTTCCGACAGATACGTCTGGAGGTAGAAAAATCATTTATTGGGACTGTGGCGTTTGTGAAGTGTGAACTTATGTGACGTGTCATTGGGGTAGGTAATTATTTTCCATACTCTAATGCACTGGCACCCAGTTTGCTTTCACCTACTGATCTTGGCAGCCCTAAATAAGCCCAAATCTCCCCTGCCTTCCTCCGCTCTGTCTTCCCGGGCCTGTCTTAGTTTGATCCCTCGGTTTATTTGTCTTAATCACTCTGAGGAACAAAGACGGAGCGGAGACCAGAGTAGGCTCTAGTACAATCATATCACCAAGCCAGGAAAACAAACTCATTTCAATCTGGGCTTGTGTCTCCTGTCTACATCTCTCCCAGTCACTGAAACGCTTTCTAATCATTTATTTTCCCGTTGCTGAGTGACGGGCCTTGCGCGATTACAAGCCGGCTTTACACTCGATTAGCATGGGGCGACAAGTCACAGAGATTGAAAGAAAACATTAAAAAGACATTGAACTTAGTCTAGCCAGCGCGGGTTTCCGTAGCTGTCGCACTGATGTTGTCGCAAAGTGTTTGTTTTATTTGTTGGGACGAAGCGCAGAGTTAACTTTTGCGACAACACAACTGATGAAGTGCACGTAGGGAATGAAATGTGCAGATGGGGTTTGGTATACAAACACAACTAAACAATTTATCTGTTGGCTTCTAAAGCCCTCCTGCGTACGCTCCGTCGCATTCACACTGACCCACTCTGGCAGCACGCCAACATTCCACCATAAAACTCTATTCAATGAATTTGTCCTGCCTCTGAAACTGAATATGATGCTGGATTTTTACCCAAATTATGGCAGAGGTGCACGGCTTTAGTGTTGGAGCCTGTAAATGACTTTAGCATGGCGTGCATCTGCTGTGTGATCTTAGCACTATATGTGTACCCTATCCCATGTTTGGTTAGTCTGTGTTTTGCATTAGGAATACTTAATAGACGAGTGAAGTCATGGAGAATAAGAGTCCATACCGTAATGTATAATGGTTGACCCGACTGAGCCTTAAGTTGTGTTTGTCTTTTTACTTTATGCATGGTTTTATGCATGACCTCTTGCAAATTCTCCATCTTGTCTTTAGCTCTCATGAAAGGAGTAGTTTGACTTTATGGAAAGGTTGCTTATGTGTATTCTCGCCAGTCGAGGTATGGAAAATCTCTCCTTGTGTTCTCGAGTTATGGTGCTCGATAATGAATGGGCGAAATGTTTTCGTCACACTGTGGTGACCTTTCGGAATTTCCACGCGTCATTATTACACGCTATCATAAAATGTTGTGCAAAGTACTCTAGTAATTCTGGCGTTACGGCCAAAAATGGGTTTTGTGAGGTCACTGGGATCACTAATACTCCTTTCTGCTTCTTTTTTTTTGGCCTCCACCAACTCTTGAGATGAATGTCTGTCGGTGTTGATAAGCTAGTCGTTGAAAGTGTCTGTGTGGTGTTGCTCAGGTAACGTACACAGGGTTAAACAGACCCTTCATTCTCTCCAAACAGCTGCCTGCTCAGTCTGAAAATGAGTTGAGTAAGAGCAGTGAAGATGTTGGCCGAGGAGCCAAAGTGAGTGGAACCATTCTTTTATGCTCTGTAGAGCTGAGAGGAAGGGTGAAGATTTTCTCCGAGTCCCATCACTGTGAGCCCCTCTCACATGCAAGCAGATAAATAACCTACTGTTGATGGTGAAATATCGCTCATACCCACTCTAAAGCAAAACGCGAGAGTGCTGTCATTGTCTTAGCTTGGAAGAAAGCAAATTGTTATTGCAACGAAACCTGTGCAATGGTAAGGGAGCATGTGTTCAGAAGCCAATCAGCATCTTCACATTAGCTACACTTGCGGAAGGTAAACTGCCATTGGAACAGCAGAGATAGGGAGTGTGTAAAAAGTGGGATTTATACAATGGTGACATCTGTATTTCTTTTGTGTTGCCGTATCAGAGCAAGGTCCAGTCGGCTGTCAGCTCTAAGCTGCAGGCCTAATCCGGCCTTGTAATGTGGTTATTTATCTTTCAGATGGAATATTCCTCCACACGAGCTCACTCGCATACACAAAGCATCCAGGCTTGCACAGACGCGAGGAGTGTACCCCCCCCCCCTCCCCCCAAAAAAAAGAATACACAAAAAGTCACACAAAATGAGAAACACATTGAGCTCTTGGTCGCTCTCTTTTTCTCTCTGTGACATATTAGAGTGGATAAATTATGTTTGTGTCTTTTTCTTTGCCCTTTCGTCCTCCTAAATTATCCTGCTCATCATCCCCATCAGGGTTGTCCCTTTTAGCTTTCCAGAAAAAAAAGATTTACTTTTTGCCACATAGCAGTTGGCAATAACACTAGCCTGTCTATAAACCATCATCATATTGTTAGTCTCATTCCTTAGTGAGAAATCACTGACCCTGGCCTGGGGTGATGTGAGTATCTTGAACATACTGGGCAAGAATTCCCCTTTAGGGAGTTTTTTTTCAGTTGTTGTGAAGCAGACGCACATATGTGAACACGTTTTGTTCACTTGTGTTTCTTGTGTGCGTGAGAGTACGTTAAGTTTGACATTGTGTACTTGGTGAGCAACATCCACGACCGTTACAGTAATCAGAAGTCATAGCTCCAGGTACCGCTGGGATTTTGAACTGTATGACTTAACATTATCAGCAGCATGAAAGGATTATCTGATCTGACTGCCAGTATATGCACATTAAGAATGTGCATGTGTGGCCTCGTCCTGCATGCAGAAATGAAATGAGGCTTTGACCTCTGAGAGGTGGTGTAAATATTTGTGAGACTATTCCATAAATCATAGTTTCCACCTTTTACGACACGGCGTGCATGCAGCACATTTACCTGGCAGGAAAAGCAGACTTAGTGCACTACTGCGCATCCTGACTGGCAAAAAGAGAATTCCACACAAATGGAGCAGGATCGGAAGTCGGAGGCATTCTTCTCACAAACATCATTAGAAAAATTATAATATGGAAACGCGGTGAAACAATGACGACAGAAAAGTCATCACTGTTCCTTTGAATTTTTGTGGTGTGGCATGACGTTACGTATGAGAAGAACGAGTTTGTGTCCTCTATTAGACTGACCTGGTATGGAACACTGTAACTCAATAATGCACTCCATTCATGGCACGAGCAGATTGGAAAAAGTGAGTGGAAAAAAAAAAGAAATTATTGTCTTTTTCCATTCTCAAAATCACAACCAGTCCAAGTGAGGAAACTTCCACACTTGACTGAGCTGTGAAAGACCTTCTGCTCTTGGCCACGGTGGAACACGCTTTCCAATCGCCTGAACCTCCTGGAAGAAAGAAATCAAAAGGAAAAAAAGTTATGATCTTTTAACAATTTAAACATGTCAGTTTCGTATTGGGGGGGATTTTGGTGAGGCCCTCGCTGAGTGCTTTTCCACCTGTGTGAAGGTGATTCCTCTTTAGGGAACATGGTGGCCATGAGCCTGTGGATGAGAGGGAGCAGTTTCTGAGCTGATGCGCACACACAGGCTAATGTGTGAGCGGGATTTCGGTGCCCATCCCTGACACAGTTTACTGGCTGCTCGGTGCAGGTTGGCAGGAGGAGCTGATGATGTGCTGAAAAGCAATAAAAGTGGAGAAAAAGCAAGGATCTGTGATGGCTAAAGCAGAGCAAGGACAGTGTGCCCGACCCACTCTCCATATCCTCTGCATCCGGAAGGAAAAAAAAAAAAATACGAAAAGAGAGAGAGAGAGAGAGAAAGCAGTGTAGAAAAGGAGTGCAGAGGAAGAAAGGAAGATGGCACGTTGATCATTCACAAAGGGAAAGATATATTTACCAATATTTAAAAAGCCTTTGCCTCTGCTTATGGCATTAAAAATATATATTAAAAAAAGAACAGTCAAATATTGAGCCGCTACATCAGTATATAGTAAGGGTGCCAGGCCAGGCTTAGAATCAAGTTACTGCACATATATGAGCGTGGGTGAATCTGTTCGCCTATATTAGCCTCTTTCCACCATCATGTTCCTTGTGCTGATGCCAGTAACATCCTTGCTCTCCTTTTTTAGGTTCATTTGTGATTGGCTTAAATAAACGGGTGCACTTTAGGTTAGCCCACACTGGTATGTGTCGGCCACGTAATGCTTACTTGTCAAACCAGATCTAAACTGGATTCTTTTTGATGTAACAGGATTACAGCATCTTTAAAATTAGCACCACAATGACATTTTTTGCCATCCAATTAATACCCTTTGTGATGCAACCCCTTAGAAAAAACAGAGTTGAACATTTTCAAATCCTACCCTTTTTTTGGGTCTCTATTTTTGGTGTGCAGGTTGGCTTCTTCTGTTTGTTCTGTTTTTACAAACTAAAACAGATACGCACAGCTGCCCAGGGTTTCAAGCTTTTAGCAAACTATATCACTCCATTCAAATGGAGTGATGAATCATCTGGCTGTAGCAGAGGGGCCAAAAGGCATGAGGCAGAAGGCCGAAAGACTGAAATACACTTTCAATAAATTATTCAAACTAAGCAAGCATCAAATAAATATTCCTAAAGCTGCTATTAATTATTAGGGCAGTAAAAATGCTATTCATTAGAGGGGAAATCAAAGTGGACTTTTGGCAACTAAAAATTGTATTTCCTGCCACAACAAGACATAAAGAGGAATATGTCCTCCTTTGTTGTCATGAATATTATTTGGTATTTTTTGATTTCCTTTTTTATTTGTGAATTACCTGTTCAGGGTGGCTCAAACAAACTGTCTCTCACAACTGTCTATCTGGCAGCTGGGTGCACCCAACTTATATTTTTTAGGTAACGTTTTTTCTCCACCAAGAACAATCTGCAATGTTTTTTCTTATTTTCCTATTCCTAAATTAAAATCACGTCAACAAAACGGTCGAAGTCGGAGTCGTTGCAGTCAATGATTCATCTGTGTTTAATGCATTCTGGCGCAGTAGAGGCCGGGGTTCCACTGCAACTCTCCGCTCAGGGACTTCCTCTGGAGACTCTCCCCTTTTGGTGCGCAACATAATTTCCTGTCTCATTTGAGGACACGTGGGATATCATAGGGGGAAATTGCGCACTGGAACGTGGAAATGTTGGCATAGACCCACTCTCACACAGGCACATGCATGCAAGACATGTCTGAAGCTTACACAAACACACACTTTTTTTGTCTCGAGGCACAACTTTGGCATGGAGTCCTGGCTGATTAGGATTAAAACTGGCTCGAAACTACACACAAACATTTGCGCGCGTACAGATGCACAAAGTGAACTCACTGGCCGTGAACAATGATAAATTGTGAATTGCTACATCAAAGCAAACTTCTCTCACAAAACTGTCAGCACAATGTCATGACTGGATGTGCACACATGGCTGCGAACAGTGTGTTTTTATCATCTTGCCTGTGCTGCTTGTTATGGTAACGTGTTTGCTGCCACTGGCAGAAAATATATTTATAGATGGGACGCTAGAGTCATTGTTTCCATGGAATGTAATGGCTGCTTCCTGGATACGCGCGGCTAATACGACTAGTCCAATTGCCCTTCCAATGATCTTGATGGTCATGAATCTTAATGAATCGTACATGTATGATCATCTGTGCTGAGCATTAATGAATCCCTACATCACTGCAACAGCTAATGGCGCATAATTGCCTCAGACTCGTGGCTCTGGATTTCGATGTAATGATCTTTTTCCGCCTCCAGTTTTTTCCTTTCATGTCAAATGTATGAGATTTACAATAGCGTTTCCATAGTTGATATTGTTTTGCTATCTATGGAGTGGGTGAAGCAGTGAGGCTGGGTGTATTATTTGTATTGCTTTTATTCTGTACAAATTAGGACCGGTTGATTGGTTGACTGATATCTTGGGATGATTACTGGCTGCAGACTTTCAGAGGTTTTGATTTTTGGTTTATATTTCTAGCTAATGTCTTAGCTACCACTGTATATCCTTAACTTCCAACATAGCACATATCCTGATTATGACTGCATAGATTATAGATACTTATTTGTGAGAGAAAATTAGGCAAAATCGAAAAAGAGAGAAAAAGAACAAATAAGGCCTCTGACATCTGCAGGCCTCTGCAGATGGAAAGCAGGGTTGATGGGACTCGCCAGGGGGAAAAAATAGCGCAGAGAAAAGGGTTGAGTGGGGCTGGACGAAAGTTTCACTCCTTTTCCGGAGAAAGAGAGTGTGAGATGGAGAGTGCAAGGAAATGAGAGATGAGGGCGGGAAAGCAGAGTGGGTGTGTCCGACAATGTCCCCTCCTCCCCTTCCTAGAGGTATAGATGATGCAGGAGCAGCCTGCACCATCCAGAAACTGAGTCCAGTGAGCTGCACTAGTCCTGAGAGCCACCAGCTCAGAGAAGTAGTCCAGCCACTGCACACACACACACACACACACAAAAGCACGCAGGCACGCGCACACACACACACACACATCCAGTCCGACTCCTGCAGCTGCAGCACGCAATCTCCTGCAACGCCTCATTTGACCGGTGAACGTGCCCTTAGGTGTTGAGTTGTTGTGAGATTACATCACTGCAAGCTTTTTTGCAGACCCGACTTGGCCACAGCAGAAACGATGACGAGGGTGCAGCAGAATTCAAACGGCTTTCTGGTCCTTCTCGTCATGGTCTTCCTCTCTGGGATAGTTCTGTCTGGTCCCTCTACGCCCCGCCGGAGCAGAGGTAGGTGATAACCTACGGCGCTGTCATGGCTTTGTGCTGGTAGGGCTACATCAGGAAGTTGCGTTGATTGCATGCGAGAGGATGCATCTGTTGCACGGACCTATATACTTGGTGGTCCTCTCTCTATGTAACATCAATGTGACTGTTCTGGGACTAATGCATGCTGACGTACGCTTGGATAGACAGTATGTCATAGTTGGCAAAGATGGATAGTTGTTTCATAGATAAATGACCAGTGTAAAGGCTCTGTAGCCATAGTGAGTCAACCATTCACAGCAAACTGCCTTGAGTGATGGATGTAATTAGACCAACTTTAGATCCTCATAACCTCGCAAAGAACCCTTGAGCAGCCTTGTGTGCGAAATTGAAATATTCTATTAGCATTTTCTAATTTGCAGAAATCCCTAAGTGCACGAGATGAACAAAAGTGGATGAAGTATGCAGATCCGTTTTGAGTGGAGGGCTCTTTCTCAGATGTATTTTCTCATATTTGTTATGCTAATACCTGAATACTATACCATTGTGTGCATATGCATTCGAGATGCACCTTGATTACCTGTGATGCAGAGCACAAAGAGTGAGATTAGGGTTCAAGAAGAGTAGACCTTAGAACATATAGTAGTTAAATATTGCTGTCTTCCTTTGAGGGACCTGTGACAAAATGCTTTGATTGGAAAAGGTTTTTGTTCTGTGTGGTTTAGTCGGATGTTTTCCTGAATTGAGGAGGATAGGTGGACAAAGTCCAACAGGTCAGTTTCTGCTCAAAGGTTGTAGTAAAGTTTCCAAGTTGGGGTCAGGGGTCAGGCTTTTAAACTACCTAATGGGATTGCTTTCCTGGAACTGAGCCCATCAAGCAGACAAGCAGATGAGTTTGTTAACTGGGTGAATTGTTTTCAAGAACTTCTTTTGGCGGAATAGTTAAATATATTTTAGTCTGTTATAGTGTATCCAGTATCCGTCCTTTTGATTATAATTCTCACAACATTCTGTGAAAACTGCACATTTTTCACTAATGTTTTCCATATTATCCCGTTGCTGTGTCACTGCACACACAGCGCTTATTATGGTAGTTAAACAGAAGCATCCTTTGAAGATTTAAAAATGATTTTGAGTAGACCGAACTGGAGTCGGTATAAAGAGGTAAGCGCAGTGGAAAGGACTGCTTCCAGTGTGTAACTTGCTGGCTGAACTTGGCTTGGGGACAAATCTCTTGTGTGCAGCTTTGGAAGCTCCATGAAAAGGGGCTGTGTGTTTTTCCTCTGGGGGGAGAGTTAAATATCCGTATCTCTGTCTTTCTAGGCACAAACCACTAGTTTTAGAATGAAACATGTTTTCCAAAAGATGTATTGCTTGTGTGTGTCATGGATAGCATAGCTTTATAAAAGGGTGAAGGGGTCTATGTTATGTTAGATTGCCCAATATTACTGTACCTGTAGTTGACACTTACCTCACTTCAGGACAATATAGGTGATATATTGAAGGAAGAAAAGGACGGATGGGGCAGCTGTTTCTAAGTCAAGCCTGTCAGGGAGGATATATGGCGTGCGACCACGGAGAACTGCATGGAAGCAAGGTGCGGAAATGTGGAAGTGCAATCCCAGGCACAACTCTTTCCGGCTGGCCTGAAGGTGGTGGCCTTCTCCCTTTTAGGCCAATAGAAGTGATTATTCCAGGATGAGATCAAAAAGTCCCCTGGTGGCTCACACTAGATATTCAGAGTGATGAATTTCTGTAGTATGAGGGCTCAGGTTATTCCCATGGGAACCAATATACAGTAGGTCAGTGCAGCCAGTGTAGGGTCAACATTTTCAAACTCTTGTTAAAGCTGGTGCGACGCTCTGGGAACGGTTCACACTGCATTTTTTTAAAAGAAGGTGACTGTTTTACCTGGGAGGCTGTCTCCATCTCTACTCCTCTGCACAACAGGAACCTCTGAGTCTGGAATACTCTTCACCAGAGCTAAATTATAACTCTGAGACTAGGAGAATATGTTTGGTGTGTTAGGAAGGGTGCCATCTATAGTCAATTTCGCTTATTGGATGCATTTGTAAGAGTGTGTTTTTTGGGGGACTGCAGACCACTGAACTGCACCAATATGAACAATTTACACCCTCATTTGATCAGTGGTATTTGAAGTCTGCCGGGCTCAGCTGGGAATTCAGCCTCCAAAATGACCGGACTTTATTTCAAACAAACAAAATGTGGAACATTAATTTTGCCCTGCACATTGTGAAAACAAAACAAACAGCCTGAGTGTCAAGTGCCAAGATTTTATTAAGGTATTGCCTCTGATATTTATAGTTCATGAGTTCACAGGAAAGTCTTGGGACGAGATCAGTGTGTTTATCCTCCCCGCATTTATTCTCGTACAGTCCTCCTCCGGACGGAGAGCGGAATTAAATAGTGGAGCATGAGAAAGCTGGTGGTTGTGGAAGTCTTCTCCGATAAAGTCAGGCCATTAATCTTGACAAGTTGATGCCAAAATTGTACGTGTGTACAACTGCCTGTTTCAAACTGCATTCTCCAACACCAAACACACATCAAAATATCTTGTTGCCCTGCAGTTGAGTGGGATGAGAGCCAGTTTTGCTGACACCCACATAGACCTCAACCTTTTCCCGGTGGATCGTCCCATCACCGCCGATGACCCAAGACTGCTGCTCAAGATCAAGTTTCCAGTGTCGGGGTGTTTTTTTTTTTCATTTCTTTTTGGGGCCAGCGGGATTACATGATACAGCTATTCATTCCAATGCAGGATACATACTGTACAAGGGTGAAATGTTAATTGAATGAGGTTTCATTGTTTGTTGCATGTCCTTATACATCTACGTTTTGGAGGTCGGCATTATGATGGATTTGCTGTTACAGTAATTGTTGTTGACTTGCTCATGTTTTCAGCACGTAGGGGGGCAGACCACAGTTTAATGGATCCGTCTTTACTATAATATTCAGGGCATATCATAAAATTGATTGTGTCCCCCGCTGCAGTTGTTGTGTTCTTGTAAAGCTGTTTGCCAAATCTGCCACTAAATCTCCGCCACACACATGAACTTTATTCAAATACATATTTAGTGTTGACGATATGACTTTTAAGCCTCTCTGGGGATTTTAATAAGACGGATTGTTTGTTAACATGAATGCCCCCCCCTATGAAACACACTATCGTGATGTGTCTCATTGTAGCAATTTGTAACGCTGGGTGGTCATTTAAATCTTTTAATGCTCTCAGTGCTGTCCTTGCCAATATTTAATTGATTCTTTTTGTGGTCTTTATTGCTTTGGACTTGGGCCTTATTGTTGCTCCTTGTGTGTCATTGTGGTAGTTACACATCGATTAGGGGATTTTCTTTTTGTGCACATTTAATCTCTGCATTTGCTTCCTATTATGTGTTTGGTGTCTCTTAGTACTTTGTAAATGAACATGTGCACGAAACCAAACTGGGGCTCGTTTCTGCCTATTATACCCGTTCAGTTACCCACTGCTTTTCAGGATAAGATCATAGATCCAATTATATACATTTTTTCTTGCATATATTTTTTTGAGGTTGGACGTTTTCGGTAATCTTGTATGTTTGACAGGGTCAGAGTCACCAACGGAGTTGTCAGAAGTAATTGAAAATCAAATTCTGTCATTATTTACCTCACATACACACAACATACATTTCCAGCTGAGAAGTATTTCTGCCTGACTAGCTAAAAGTCAGTTATTTTCCTTTGTATTGTAGTTGATTGATTACCAGGGCTGTAACTGGAGCTGTTCCTAAAGCTTTATTCATTTTTCTCTGGAAACACTGATAGGTCTTAACGGTCCCTTAGTTGTGTGTGGGCCAAATGGCTAGGGTGTTGTGGGGCAGAGCCAATGTTTGCTTGTATTGGAGTTTGAGACATGCTGCCAGAGGTTTCCTAATGTTTCATACCCTCTGAGCACCTCTCCCCTCAGAGCCAGTCTCGCTTGTTTTTCAGAAATACTGATGAGAGAATCCAAACAAATGCAATGTTGATAGGAAACACAGAGTTGGAAAAGCATGAGGGTATTTTTCAAACCCAGGGCTTCCCCTTCTTTCCCCGTCAGTGTCTGTTTTGGCATCAGGCAGCCGCTGGAATTGTTCCTTATGCAAAGTTCCAATAGTTCATTTCATGCTATGAAGCCTTATTTTAAGCCAAGGACATGTACTGTGGAGAAATATAGTACACAATCCAGGCCGAAAGTCCTTCGTTTTAAGCCTTGTAGACTGTTGGGTGGAGGTTTAAGCCTCGACACGCTCATTTGTATTTTTCCACTGTGGAACAAAATTATAAATGCAGGGCAGATGGAAATATGATTGAATTAATTGGTTTGCTCTCAAGTCTAAAAATATAAAATTGCAATTTAATGAAAACAATTTGTTTTTTGCTAACCTGTACATGGTCTGTAATTTATCATCCAAGCCTGGTGTGATTTATTGTCTTACATGGCACCAGCCAACCATCAGTCACACTTACGACCCAGCTGCACTCATCTGAGTTTTGCATGCCTGTGTCAAACCCGCCTAATTGTGAGCATGACCGATTCTTGGCCAGTTTCAAAGGCCACATTAGAGGCAAGTACAGAGAGAAAAAAAGATAAACATTTTTTTCCATGCATTGTGCTCACGGAGACATTTAAGAGTTGCTTGTTCCTTGACTAGTTTTTGAGTGATCCACTGACTTGCAGACATCAAGCCCTTATGAACGTTGAGCTATAAATCAGTCAACAATGTTTCTTTCCCTCACCCCTTTTGTCAAAATGTTGGACAGGATTTCTCCTTGAGCCATGCAAGGGTCGACGATACTTGTAAACGTAATCGCTATAATAGCTTAATAGCCACGTCATTCACTTTGAAATGTTACAAAATACCTAGCTGTTACAATAATAAATCTCTATTTCTGTTGTTTTTATTGATTACAAACCCAATGGATCCTTTTCAAAATGAGAAAGGTGATCACTCACAGGAAACAAATGCTATTATGTGATGATCAACTAGTTATGAGTGAAAACAAATATGCCTGATTTATCATTCCCTTTTTTCTCAGACCAAGTCAGGTTTTCATGGTGGCGTTGACCAGTATAAACAACCTCAGCATTAGTAATCTCTCTTGCATTAGTTTTTCACAACCTTTTGATGTCTTTCCTCATCTGAGATCTATCCCCAGGCTCTGCTGATTAGGACTGAACTCTTTACAAGTCCATTCTGGCAAAAATAAAAAATGCTTGTGACATTTTTCTGTGTGTGTATGAGGTAGAGAAATATTGTTTGTGTGTGTGTGTGTGTGTGTGTGTGTATTATCTCATCCACTCTCCTGTGAACTCAACACGCACAGCATTGCCTCACTGACCTCGGATTTTTAACAACACATGTTCACAGATTCGGATTTACAATAACAGGATGTCAATAACAGGCGCATGCACTGATCAGTCACAACATTGAAACCACCTGCCTAATATTGTGTAGGTCCCCCTCATGCCGCCGAAACAAGTCTGACCTATCGGGTCATGGACTGTCAGACACCAAGACATTTCAGAAGAATTGAGTTCAGGCAGTTGCGAGGTGGGACCTCCGCGGATCAGATTTGTTTTTACAGCACACCCCACAGATGCTTGATTGGATAGGCATCTAGGGAGTTTGGAGTCAAAGTCAAGATGCTGAACAATTTTACATGTGCCTCAAACCATTCTTGGAAAATGTTGATGATATTATCCTGCTGAAAAGAGACTGATACAAATAGGGAATACCATCACCATGAAATGGTGCTTGGTCATGCTTGGTCTACAACAAAAGGTATGTTTCAACCACATGTCAGGATCTAAGGCTTCCAGATCGTCACACTGGTCCAATTATGGATTACGTAGCTCTGGCCCAGTCATCACAATTTGGCTCAAGTCCAAGCTGCTCCGACCTTATTGCTTGAACATTATTCTTGCTTCTAGTGCAACTTCAAGAGCCGACCACCTCCCAAAAACAAAACAAAACTCAACAGAAACTATTTGGACATTAAATGGAACAATTTTGTCCTTTCCTGCCTCCCTAGTGCGACGTCAGAACATGAAAGTTCGCATCAATGCCACAGGAGACACCATTGTGATGAAGTTTGTACGTCCAAATGCCGACACCAAACTTGAGGGCTACATCCTGGGCTATGGCAGTAGCATGTTCTCCAAGCAGTTCATACAGCTGCCCGAGAACGGGCAACCGTATGAGACTGAGTTTGGTAAGTGTGGCTTGAGATTTTTTATTTTTTTTGCATTGTTTTCATTGTACGACACATTATTGGAACACTACATTTTTCATGGCTGTACATATTGAGAGAGGTGCAATATAAATAACCTTTAGGTTTGCTCTTCTCTTTTAGATGCCGAACCGAAGTACCTTATCGCTGTTCAGCCTATCCCGATCAACGAGGTTAAAAAGCAGTGCACAGGTAACGCTTGTACGAGAAGTTCACAAGAAATCCCCATTACTTGACAAAAGTGTCTTTCAGACAGTCTATTGAGGTAGACATGTGTATTAAAGTAAGACGTGTTCATTTGTTCTCAGGTAAAGTGGAACTGCAGAAGCCGTTGCACCTGGTGATTGGATCAGTGACACCCACTTCAGTGCTCCTATCCTGGGGCACACTGCTGAAAACTCCTTATGAAGGCAATATCATGAATGACTGTCTTGAGGATGGGTAAGCGTGTGCGCGCGCATACGCACACGCACACACACACACACACACACACACACACACACACACACACACACACACACACACACACACACACACACACACACACACACACACACACAGCGTTTGGCTGCTGTCAATAATGAACATCCATAGAGGAATCCAATGATACTGAGTGTGTGAAATATGTAGTAGACCTAAAGGTTGGTTGCACCTTAAACATAAGAACACAAATGCAAATCATGCGCAAGGTCAAATTGTATGTTAAGCATTACCTGCTAAAACCCTGTCCTCAGTAAGCTTGGATGGGGAGAAATATTGTGGCGGAGATTTTGAAGAAGGCTCTGTATGATAAGGTGGGCTTCTTCTTGCAGTCGAAAGCAGCAGCAGGTGTATTACAATTTATTCCATGCACATTTAAGTTCCCTTCTCAATGTCATGTCAAATCCGCTATGTTTCTGGTCTTGGCCACCTTTTACGTTTTGCATGTATTATATTAGAATGGAATGAAATGAAGTCACACTTTTGATCTGTAAAAACTCAGACTGATAGTTTTCTCCTTGGACTTCTCCTTGGTTATAAAACAATTTTTCCTTGCCCACTGGTATCTGGGCAAATCAGGTCAGTGTCACAAAAAGAATAAAATGTACCCTACCAACCACTGCACATACATTTATACTGTATGCCTGTTGTTGGGGAAAGGAACTGCGTCAAATCCCTACGGGCATTGCATTTCAAATAATCATCGGTATGATGTGTCGTTGTCTTTGTCTCAGACACTACACTGTGCGTTATCGTGAGAGGAATAAGAAGTGGAACTACCAGACCTGCCCGACTAGTGACACGGTCATTGACAACCTGAAGCCCAACGGAGTCTATGAATTTGGCGTCCAGCCCAACTCTAAGGACACCACCGGAGCATGGAGCAGGCCGGTCATACACAACATCAGGGGCACAGAGGGTAGGGTTTGACTGTCACTTTCTGATATACAGTACATATATTCAATGGTATGGGAACAGTCAGTTCTCCTCGTTTGCATGTTGTGTACAGAAATGTTTGTCAGGTGTAATGAACAGAATGATATTGGCATGGTCTAAATAAATCTTTCTGGCCACATGGCTTTACCCATTAGCAGTGATCCAAGGAAGGACAAATCATGAAGCAATGACGGCAATCTGGGAATTTGCCCTGGAACACGATTTGTGCTTTCCCCAGAGGGAAAATCTTTTTTTGATTACATGTTTAAAGAACAAACCAAATAATAGTGCTTTGTTGGTTAATGATACAGTGTTCTGTTGCTTCATGTTTTGCCTGCTCTGTCCAGTTTTTGACATCCTAAACATATCTGCATTACTGTGCAGGTGTAAAAATCGTTGAGGAAACAGCCTATTTTGTCCATTTAAGTTAATTTTCATTTGCACAAATTGATAGTGACAATTGGCTTAGTAAGTCCATCGCATTCATGAGCAGCATAATCTCTGAGACACTGAGATACTTGAGAGTGAATTGAAACCATCTTCTGGCTTCTTTTTTTTTAGGCCTCTGCAAAGGACCTCTCTCATTCAGCCATCCGAGATTAAACGCGCCTTGAGCACAGAATGTTGAAATGTGGTTTCCTTTAGTTCCTTCACTCTCATTAGTTCCACCCCGCTGACTTCTGATCTTTCTCTTGTATTTGTAGAGAAAGTCATGAGGAAAATCATAAAGCGGCCTATCAGTCCGGTGGTACGTATTGGACACACTTTTTCAAATTTCAATACATAGTCAAAGTATTCCAACTTATGTTATAATCCTTTTTTTACATCAGTGTGTCATTCTGATAAAATATGGATAAAGGTTGTAAGTGCTGGTGAATATGGAATATGAAATGAGTGTAACAAGTGAGAGTCGTGAGATTTCAAGAAAGAACTATTCTGGGAACAGGTGTGTTATTTTAACAGAAAATATACTTTAAAATCTGTGCTTCGCACTTCAATTAGTTTATGCTTTTCTTAGGTTTATTTGCCTCTTTAATTTTCCATCCAATTGCTCAGTGGAAACAGCAACAGCACAGCCAGGGCGAGCCAAGCCAATGGGAACAGTCTATAGCTAGCTAACTTCTAAAGTAGAAAAAGGCGAGCGAGCGAGCGAGCGAGCGAGCAAGCGAGAGAGAGAGGGGGGGGGGGAAAAGGGATTGGATGTAGAGACGGGAGGAATGATAATGGTGTGGAAGCGAGTTGAGGGGAGAAAGGTGGCCTTGATTGTTTGACAATGCAGGGCTGCTTTGTCATGTGCTCATGGCCTTGAACCCATAAAACCCCACATCAGTTGATAATCAATACAACACTTGCTCTTCTCGGGAGGGAATAACAAACTTCTTATTGTGCACTTAACCAGTCTGGCATGGAGTAGAGGGCCAAAGAGTTGGGAAACTGTGAAAATAAGGGATGACAGGAAGTGTAAATGCTTATAGTTGTAATTCTTGTGAACATTGAAGACACTAAACAACTCTAACGTTGTTTTCTTGTCCTTTACCCGGCAGAAACCTTTAACACCTGGACCCCACTCCTTCCCTTTTGCTCCTCGCCATGGTAAGCCAATAGAGACATGCTGCTTTTGGTCAAACCCACTGAACCCTTTATAGTACGGGAGCAGTGTTTTTATAACATACTATGAGTTATTGCCGCTCAAGAAATGTCTGTTTCGGCTCTGCTTCCCGACACCTGCTTTAAGACTCAGAACTGAAAGAATTTTAACAAGAACTCTGAGTAATTGTTTTACAGACATAAACTCAGCATCTTTACTTCTTACCCTTTTGAATGTTTGTTTTTTAAATCTATTGTGGATTTATTGCAGGCTGAGTAGAGTAAAGCAATTTTATCTGTGCTTGTGTAAAAGCTTGCATGTGTCAGTCAACCAATCTTTTAATGTTTTAATTAAGCTCTCAACAATGGCTCAAACGTAATGCCATCATGAAGTCGCACATCAGTGTATTTTGACTTTGCCAAGCCATGAATCCATGGAAAAGAATTGCAAAATAAGTTTCGAATCACATTTACGAGGGCTCATAAATGAAAGATAAACAAGGAGTAGAACATGCAACCGTATACAACAGTGACATTATGAAAGGTCAGTGAGAGAAGGCGCAGCTGTGAGCAGGAGCTGCTCTTGACATGCTGCCACTCTCAAAGCAGTGTACCCCATGAAAGGGGGTATGTTGTTGACATGCTGCTTTTACTTGCGCCACAATAAGTCTCTCTTTCACATAGCTTTTCTGTTTTGATTTAATGTTAATGCTCTTGCTGCTGTTCTTGCTCCCACAAAGTCCGTCATAGTGCAGCAGAAACTAGCAGGTGAAAATGCTTGAAGCTGTGGAAGAACAATACATTTTCCCAGTGTATAGGCTATTGACGCCTAAATTGGGGTTCAATGGAGAGTATACTGGATTTACGTTCACCGGGTTGACATGCTTTTTAATTGCAACAGTTCTCCAACAAGTTGAATATCATCTTCAAATGTGATGATATACTGGCCAGTTTTAGTTTGGTTCTTGACATTTTGTTTCCACTGCCCCTCAGTGGCAGGTTATTGTATATCTAACCATATTGCATCTTGGTTGCCCGGTGGTGATATTGAAGGTCAACAGCTGACAGTGATGATGCTATTGTGAACATTACCAGCCTGATGATGTTAAACAAAACTGTGATGCCAAGGACACATTTCCTCCTTCTTTTACTCTTTTTTTCTTTCCATCTTTTTTTCTGGTCAGTACTTCAGAACAGGACCCAGGGCAGGCTGCCCCTCTTCCGGAATATAGCTCCAAAGACAACTCTTGGTAATGACCGATTTTCTGACTTAAGACTGAGTTCAATGGTCAGAAAAAAAGTCGTTTGATCATTGCACTTGACATTTCTTTCACTGTCCAGCTGGAAACCTGAGCTCCATGTTTACTGTGCATACCATTTTTTTGTATAGTCTATATAAATTACAGGAATATCTTGTCACCTAGGTCTACTAACATACACTATATTTCTCAGCACCAACCACAACTACTAGACAAGAATCTCTATCGACCCCTGGACCCACAAAGCCTGTTGTCACCAAACAGCCAATTGGTAAACAGTAAATCACAGTACTTTTCGAAAAAAGGCTTCATGGCTCATATCCTGGCTGCAATCATAGACTTGGCAGACTGTAACTGAGAGGCTGCTGCTTTACACTGCTTTACAGTGTTCTTTGTAATTACCTGCATGAGCAAGAGTGGCATGTTATAAGTAAGTGCAGTAACTCAGCCCTTCCTGTGGAAACTATGGCTGATGGTGTGGGCTGTGTGAATTGCTCAGAGTGTAAGATAGGCGGCTTGGCTGTGTGGCTTGTGACAACAAAGCGTTGGAGATGATTAATGATGGTTTTAAACTGTCGTTTTTTCCAGTTATTTTACACATGATTTGCATGGAATAATGAAACTAAGTTAATTATCTAAGTACTGTATACGATATTCCCAGTCCTCGAAACAGTTGACTGATCTAACAAGATCACACTATGAAGTGCCGCTCAGTCACGCATACTGTATGTGCCTCTCATTTCTTTGCCTCTTAAAAACTCATTGTATATCTTTTCGTGGTTGGTCCCGATTTTTGCTTATTAGAAAACTGAGATTTTTGCTTTCAATACAGCGCAGGTGATGGTGTGAAGTCTGCATGACAAAACTGCATGCACCTGACATTTCCCTCTCTCCAGCAGGAACTTCAGCGGGAGACCTCTGACAGTCCACTTTTCCCGAACTTGTGTAACCCTGTTCCCCTTTTTTCCCCCTTTTCACCATTTTTCTGTTTTCAGATCCACAAATAACTGCTGTTATTGCAACACTGCAATACAACAGTTCTGCCATAGAAAGGCTGTGTAATCATTCAGAGCCAGGATACATTTGATTACAACCTTGTGACTATTCATTTGTAAGGCTCTGTCTAGTCATCATGTTAATTGGTCTTAGAATTTGCACGTTCTTGGTCCTGAATTCAAAAGTAGCTATAGTGTCCATTTGGCTTAAATTATAAGGGATTAGCTACCTAAAATTATTTAACCAACCACATTAAAAACAGAGTTCATTTAGAGTAAACATGGCAGTACAGTTATGTCAAGGTAAACCATGTTATCTACTGCTTGCTTTGATGTTGTGCTGTATTTGTATCTTTCTTTCTTGATTTCCCAGCTTTCTCCCTTTCTCTTTGCCATGTTGCAGGTGAATACCCGATTAGATTGAGTAATCACTTTTAAATGTTCCATCAAAACTCCACAGCAAGCGTTCAATCGACAGCTTTTAAACCATAATGTGTCATAGTCTCATGGAGGCACAGCCAATGGATTTGGATGGTTGTCACTCAAATGCATCCTGGCCCTAGTAGTCTGTAGTAACATGGCTGTTACATTGAAAATACCTCCATATGGTCTGTTGGCCTTTGAAATTGGACCCCCTCTCTCAGACTCTTGCCAATTGGGACTTAAGAGTTATTGTGTAACCAGTACTTTAGTCCAAGATCAACTCTCTGAGTTATTAGGTTCTTACTTCAGCAGCTCCCTTACAGTCTTTGTTGTATTTTCATCATTTTCAGGATAAGAACTCGTATTTTGCTTTATTTCATTTACCGAGGGAATATTTTATTTGATATAATGTTTTACAGTGCAGTATTTTGGCTTCATGGCCATATTTCTTTCTTTCTTAGACAACCCAGGAGGAGGAGACCTCTCCAGATCTATCTTGCCTCCTTTCCTGGAAATTCCATTAGCTCTGAAGCTCCTTCCATTGCCCTTAACACCCACCACAGCATCTGTAACAGTTCCTCGCACATATGTGTATAAACATATGGGTCACCCTCAAAGATTTCCCATTACACCTGCTATACAAAAGACAAGGGTTGAGCCCCAGTATCCACCACCACAACCAAAGCTCCAACAGCCCCTAAAGCCCCATGCAAAGACATCCTCCCAGCTAGTACCGCTGCCCCAACCACAACCCCAAACAACAACTCAATATGTACCCCAGCTGCACCCACAACACCAACCAACATCCAAGCTTATATCCCCCACTCAAGCACAATCGAACTCCCAGCCAACACACCAGACCCAACCCCAAACAACATCACATTCAGTACCCCAGACACAAACCCAACGCCAACCAACACCCCAGCCCATTTTCCCTTACAAACCACTACCTAAACTTAGATTTCAGCCGGTACCAAAAACTAAACCACAACCAACAACCAAGCAAATCCTCAAAACCCAAACCCAACCAACATCTCAGCCCATACCCCAAACCTTAAGTCTAACACAAACCCAATATCCACCAAAGCCCACACTAAAAAAACAGGCTCAGACACATAGACAGCCAAATCTCGAATCAAAGCCTAAAACCACAACTCAACTCCATGTAAGTTCACAACCGCAACCAACAGCCTATTCCAAGCACCAGGCCAAGCATTACCCACAACCTCAACCTAAGACCCAGACACAGATTCAACCACGACTTCAAACATCCTCCCACGCTACATCTTTGACAAATCCTCACACACCTCCCTTAACACCCAAGCACATGCCTTACACCCAACACCCAACACCCAAGATTTACATCACATACCAGCCTCAACTACAATCTAAATCTACAGGTCCGCCACAAAACCAAACACAGCCCCAACCTAAAACCAACCTGCAGCCACAGCTAAATTCTAAGAAGCAGCCGAAAGCTCAACCAATATCTAAACCAAAGCTTAATTTTGCCCATCCAAAGACACATAGTCCAAAGTCTAAAATGCAGCCCCAACCAAAGAGCAAATCCAACACCCAATCTAAAAAGCAGCTAAAATCTCAAACACAATCTCAAACAGAAAAAGGGCAAAAACCTAACCAAAAAAAGCAACCAAAGCCACAACCAAAGCCTAAAACTAAGAAGCAACAACAAACTCGGGCAAAAATACAGCCAATACCCCAATCACAACCTTCAACCAAAACCCAGACCCAACCTATACTTCATTCTCAACCCATTTCCCAACCACAACCTCCTCCAGAGACCCAGACTCCGTCCCAACCAGAACCTCTGTCCATACCTCACCCTTCATCTAGGCCTCAATCACATCCTCAGCCTGGGCTCCCGTTTCAGCCTCAGACCAGGACCAACTCTGATCCCACTAAGGTCGCCCCAAGACTGACAGTGCCTACGGGTAAAGACCTTTTGCCATCGCCAAACCACAAGCTTTAAAGGCCTTATCTCAAATTCTATTTTAAGGGGGCATATTAATTAAAATTGGATGGGTTGTATTTTAGCCGATTTAACTTTTAATTTGTATGTAATTAATTTAAAACACAAAAATAGATGTTTATTTTCACGGTTACAAATTCAAGAGAGAATTTCAGGTAATCGCAATTTGTGGGTAAAAATATATAATTATTCAATAGATTTTAAATTTAGAAAATCTTGCAATATTTGGAAAAATGTAGTCCATATATACTTGCAACATCAAAATTAGTCAGAACCATAGTCAGAATTTGTTAGAATCCAGCATTTGGCATTTTTTTTAACTAGATGCTATATTTTACTATTGAATGTAGCAACCAAAAAAAAGATACCCTAGCAGCTGCATCAGTACCAACAACCAGCTCCTTGTGTTTTATGAAATGCATGTAGGATATGCCCCCTTTAGGAGTATAACATATTTTCATATATTAGATAAAAAATGAGTTCTCTTTCATACAGCTCCTAGTCCAGCAGAAGAGGGCAAGCCTATACCAAGACCTGCCCTGGCTACAGAAAAAGCTGGTAGTTACAATCATGGTAAACACCATGACATGTTTGTCACTTCACCATCTCTGCTTTTTCGTCAAGCCACATAGAACCTAATGCTTTCAGTTGTACTTCAAGCCACTGGATGATGTCACTGCTTCCCCATTGCCATCTCCATCCCACCACCCTACACACCCCACCCCATCATTATTGTTGCCTCCATGTGTTTCAGTCCAGCACAGTCACCTCACCCCTGCCCACTCACAACCAGACCAGTCTGGCCATCTTCTGACCTCATGTATGCCTCTCTGTCATTTCATTCATTATCTCTCATCTGCATTCTTTTCCACTGACGTGTTCTATCATTTACTCCATTTAGGTAAAACTGTCAAGTTCTCAAAATTGGATCCTCGCTAATCACCTGAATTGCCTTTTTGCACATTCAGGTACTGGCGTCCTCAGATCATCCATTGCTGAAGTCCCTCGTTCTCCTATTAGCTCATCAGTTCCTGCAGCAGGAAGGAACACCACACTGTCTCGCACCCGGGTTCCTACTCATTCCACACGTATTGGTGTCAGACCAGTCCCTCCATCCAAGACACTGACCTCTTCTCACAGTTCCAGCACACCTGGGGGTAATGGAGTACTCATTTTCCTTCCTCCTTTTTCCTCAAGTAACTACCTCAGGTTATCCTCTTCTGTCACTTTATGCAACCATCATCTGCATCTGCGCATCTACAGGGGAGGACAAACAAACAAACCCATGGCTCTCGATTTAGCACATGATATATGAATGCATATATTGTGTAGTAGATACTTGGAAGCTCATGCCGGTCTCCTTTTCTATCTCTAGCTTCACCTCCTCTCACACTCCATATGTTCCCCACACTGTGCCACATGTATTGATTGTGTACTTCACACCTGAGTAGGAGTCAGACGAGATCATTGAGATGGTTTACAGTCCCTCATGCTGACTGAGTGGGAAGTTTGGCCACAGCAGACCAGGACAGACCACATTTTACACCAACTGTACAAAGCCAAAAGCTGATACTGAAGGTCCTACCTCCAATCTTTCATTTTTCTCTAGCTTTTGTTCTACCAATCACTCTTGGACACTTGTCACAGAGTTATATAAGAAGAGAAAGTGACAATTATCTTTTGTATATCCAGAAAAAAAAAGTCTCAAGGTTAATCATCAATAACAGAGTACCACAAAAAGGGTGCAGAAATTCATGGTGAAAGACAAAAAACATTCCTTCTTTCTGCCTGACACAAAGAATCTTTTAACAGAAACTTTTCTCCCTTCAGCAGCCGATGGGGTTCATCATAGGGCCAATGCTCTTCCTAAGCCTGTGATGTGGTCCAAAGAAAACCCTGGTAAAGACAAACCAAGGAGATCACTTTTCAGAGCTCCTCATTCACTAACCAACCTAAGAAGCCCTGTTTTGTCCCGTCCTACATGTTCTCGTCTGTGCTTTTGTCACAATCCTCTCGTGCTCTATGATTTAAAACTTTACTTTCAAAGGGATGTTTTATGTCTGTTGTGGTCTGTGTTGTCCAATACATTTAATCTATGTCTCTTATATTTTCCTAATAATTAGGCTAGAGTATGATTTTAAAGTTGGTTTAGACCTGTCCTCACCTTATTTAGTCTACCACTCATATGGACGAGTGGTGAGGTAATGGTTTGATTTTGTTGAGAATAGCTTTAGCCAACTTGTTGTGAAAGGTCACATTGTTTCCATTCTGCCAGCCAGCCTCAGTTAGAGTAAGCAAATCCATTGCAAGTTGTGATGCAAACCACCACATGTATTCATTTGTGACATTGCACTCACTGCTCCTTGTTTAGATGTTTAGAACCAGGAAAGTTGGTGCTTCAGTTCCATGTGACAGCTGGTGGGTGTTATTTCTGGAAACCAACAGTTTTAGAGGATTTCAAGGAGTCATAAGGCTCTGCGGAAGCAACTCAACAAAAATGTTGAGTTGTTTTGCCCGCCAACCTTCCTTAAGCTCTCAGTGACTGTTTGTTTATTTCTTCTAAAAAGTTCACATCCCTGACTCATCGCAAAGCTTCATAGAGCTTTCAGTGGAAATATTTTTATAGACTTTTGATTGCATGTATTTTCACATACTCAGAAGATGAAGTTATCAGACAGAAACCAGCATTCAAGCAACTGCTGCTGTTTTAAATCACACATCTGAGGCCTTTGGCACATCATAGGCCTGGCCTGCACGTTTGTTCAAATTTGTGACAACAAACAAAACAATCCTTATGTTGAAACTTCAGAACATAGAACAGATCATACATATTGTTAGCGTCACTTATCACATTACATAATTTGGGTGTGTTTTCCTTACCTGCCCCGGTAACCTTGACATCACCCTTTTGAGATGCCATTTCTTACTAGCTTACATACCTCTGTCTTATGCATTTCTTATGCACAATAAACCCTTTGTTAAAATTGATTGTCTCTGAACCATTAAACATGTAAAGGAAATTTCAAGTGTCAAACTTTCCAGGGCTCCTCCCCCATCTAAGCTATGACAACAACTATGACTGTTTGTAAAAGGCCTGTTCTTCAATGTGATCACTCATTCAGCTCACTAATGCCATCTCATTTGTTGAGCTTATTAAATAATAAATAAGTGATTTGGTTTTTATCTCATAGCTTTGGTCGCCCTTGACTTTGTTTTGTGGTGTAGGGATTGTATTTGGTGTTAAAACTGCATCCAAAATAGTTTTCATAGAAGGGAGCCAAAATCACAAATGTTAAGCACAAGGATTTATTGGACACTATACCTAGGTTTCCTGTTCAGACTCTATTAAAAGATTGGTTTTATTTCTCAGTCGTTGATCTGGGGATTTTAGGATGAGTGGCTGAAGCAGTCGTTCATTGGTTCAAAGATGTTGAACACTCTGACTGGTTTTCATTAGCTAGACAATGACAGTGGATTGTAGCAGGACTTTACAAAGAGACTTTAGTATTTCACATGCAATCAGCCTGGCTGTATGTGCTTCATTGTTGCTTGATTTATGTTTGTTTTTTCACTCTTTTTTTCCAGTGCACAGTATTACTGCAGCCCTCTGCCCTGCTAAATCTCTCCCTTTTTTTGAATCTATCACACTGGTATTTTCACCATTGTTGCACTATTAAAATAACCATAGACACTTGTTTTCAGTTTTGCATCTGCTCCTCAGTGCCAACTGCCTGCTGTTCTGTCTTCGTGGTGATCTATAACCTGAAACGGACTCTCTTTCCCATGATTCCCTGCAGTTCTGCATCCCCCTATTGCTGTCAACAAGAGACCCAACCTGGTGGGGAAACCCAGTGACAGTGGTGAGGGCAAAATATTTTATGATCATTACAATTTTGTTAACCATTTACTATGTTAGAGATGTAACAAGTCAACTTGCTAAAGGAACATTGTTAGGGGTTTGTCATGGGTTCAACAAATGGTGGTCCCTTTATTTGCTCTTCTGCCAAGACTTACACTGATTAAATATATGACAGGTAACATGTTAATTACTGAACATTTTGGGTGCTTGTTCCTGTATTGTTTGCACTTGGACAGAGCTAGGGTAGTGTAGTGTCTGAATCATTGGCATAACCTGACGATATGAATTTTACGATTTTACGAAGTCGTAACATATTTGGCTTCTCCAACACAAAGGGAAATGTTTATGTTGACGTAGGGGCTACATGTGATTGCAGTTGGGGGCCTTATAAATCAAATAGATAACATGCTCAAAGGTAAAGGGGAACACAAATGGGCGTGGCTTGGGCACGCCATTGTTCTAAACGGTCAGGTTTTAAAAATAAGTCTGCGAAAGGTATAAAACTGTGTGCCTAACTTCATTTGAGATGAAACAACCATTTGGCTTCATGTCCTCCCAGGCTATCCATGGCAAGCCTGTTTGATGCTGTTACTTTGTTATAATAAATGTATTGTTAACCAAGTCAGCATCAGCGGCAGTTTCCTTCATCATCTACACATCAACGAAGGCTGAGAAATAGCTGCCTACATCCTTGACCTCAACAGATTCATCCGGGTAGAGCATTTCCCCTTCAAAGAGGAAAATGGATATTACTCCACCAAACTCTGATCTTTCAGCAGCCAAGAAAAGGCCGCTGAGTTCCTCCGTGATGATGGCCAGAGCAGATGGACCACAACTGTGTAGGACTGTGAGTCAGATGATGACGAGTGCGAAGAACTGATCTATTTTCCTCCCTCTACTTCTCTTTGTTCCCAGACAAACCCATGGACCTAAAACAAGGAGATAAGGAGTCCATCTTGAAACCATTCCCTCTGGTCACAGCCAAGCCTAAGCAAGAGCGGAGACAGCAGACAGCCACCTCCGCCCCAGCAGTAAACAGTGAGTAACACAACTGTTAATGAGTCTCAGAGAGAATTGCTTTTGTGCATCGACACTCCGGAGTCATAGACTCATTGACAAAGCTATGTTTGAGGGTGTTAGTCATGCATGGACATGAATAAAATTGGGATATATTGGGCATTCAAAAGTATTACAATTAGACAGGTATTAGGTTATATTAAGATAGGAAGTGCAGGCCATGTCTAAAACGTGCAATGTTTTAAAAAACAACTGAAATATGGTAGAGGTGAAAAAAGTTAAACAAGCCAAAAAAAGGTACAAAAAATGAAAATGTCATCGTAGAGAATGTCGTCCAAAATAGGAAAAAAAAATTCCTTACTTCAGCCTAATGTTTGCCAAAAAAGTGAAAAACAAATAAAAGTCAAAAGCAACGTGCATGGGATCGTCTGCAGTGAAAGAAAAATGTTGTGCAAAATGTTTAAAAAGTGAAAACATCATAGTAAAGCTTGTCGTCAAAAAATTACAAAAAACGCCTTACTATAGTCTTATGTCGGCCAAAAAAGTCAACATTTTCAAACTTGTCAAAAACACTC
>JAFBJU010000892.1:542816-651488 GCA_016785305.1 Colistium nudipinnis | reverse complement strand
TGCAAAAATAAAGTGAAAAAAGTGAAAAAGTTATACTTTATCATGTCGTCAAAAATTTAAAATATTGACCAAAAACGCCTTACTATAGCCTTATGTTCGGCCAAAAAGTAAAAAATTTCAAAACACTCGAAACTCGCACAGCAGCATCGGCAGGGCCTAAAAATAGTGTGGATGCAAAAATAAAGTGAAAAGGGTGAAAAAGTCTAACTTTATCATGTCGTCAAAAATTTTAAATATTGACCAAAAACGCCTTACTATAGCCTTATGTTTGGCCAAAAACTCAAAAATTTCAAAACACTCGAAACTCGCACAGCAGCATCGGCAGGGCCAAAAAAATAGCGTAGATGCAAAAATTAAGTGAAAAAAGTGAAAAACTCATAGTATTGCATGTCGTCAAAAAATGTTTAAAAATGCCAAAAAACGCCTTACTATAGCCTTATGTTCGGCCAAAAAGTCAAAAATTTCAAAACACTCGAAACTCGCACAGCAGCATCGTCATGGCCTAAAAATAGCACGGATGCAAAAATGAAGTGAAAAAAGTAAAAAAAAAACATAGTATTGCATGTCGTCAAAAAATGTTTAAAAATGCCAAAAAACGCCTTACTATAGCCTTATGTTCGGCCAAAAAGTCAAAAATTTCAAAACACTCGAAACTCGCACAGCAGCATCAGCAGGGCCTAAAAATAGCATAGATGTGAAAATAATGTGAAAAAAATTTAAAAATCATAGTATTGCATGTCGTCAAAAATTTAAAATATTGACCAAAAACGCCTTACTATAGCCTTATGTTCGGCCAAAAAGTCAAAAATTTCAAAACACTCCGAAACTCGCACAGCAGAATCGGCAGGGCCTAAAAATAGCGTAGATGTGAAAAAAAAAGTGAAAAAAATCATGGCATTGCATGCCGTCAATTTTTTTTTTTAAATGCCAAAAACGCCTTACTATAGCCTTATGTTCGGCCCAAAAGTGAAACCTTTCAAAACACTCTAAACTCGCACAGCAGCATCGGCAGGGCCTAAAAATAGCGTGGATGCAAAAATAAAGTGAAAAAAGTGAAAAAGTCATACTTTATCATGTCGTTAAAAATTTTAAATATTGACCAAAAACGCCTTACTATAGCCTTATGTTCGGCCAAAAAGTCAAAAATTTCAAAACACTCGAAACTCGCACAGCAGCATCGGCAGGGCCTGAAAATAGCATTGATGCAAAAATAAAGTGAAAAAAGTTTTAAAAAATCATAGTATTGCATGTCGTCAAAAAATGTTTAAAAATGCCAAAAAACGCCTTACTATAGCCTCGGCCAAAAAGTCAAAAATTTCAAAACACTCGAAACTCGCACAGCAGCATCGGCAGGGCCTAAAAATAGTGTGGATGCAAAAATAAAGTGAAAAAAAATAAAAAAAATCATAGTATTGCATGTCGTCAAAAATTTAAGATATTGACCAAAAACGCCTTACTATAGCCTTATGTTCGGCCAAAAAGTCAAAAATTTCAAAACATTCAAACTCGCACAGCAGCATCGGCAGGGCCTGAAAATAGCGTAGATGTGAAAATAAAGTGAAAAAAGTGAAAAAAATCATGGCATTGCATGCCGTCAAAAAACGTTTCAAAATGCCAAAAACGCCTTACTATATAGCCTTATGTTCGGCCAAAAAGTGAAACCTTTCAAAACACTCTAAACTCGCACAGCAGCATCGGCAGGGCCTAAAAATAGCGTGGATGCAAAAATAAAGTGAAAAAAGTGAAAAAGTCATACTTTATCATGTCGTCAAAAATGTTTAATATTGACCAAAAACGCCTTACTATAGCCTTATGTTCGGCAAAAAAGTCAAAAATTTCAAAACACTCGAAACTCGCACAGCAGCATCGGCAGGGCCTGAAAATAGCATGGATGCAAAAATAAAGTGAAAAAAGTAAAAAAAATCTTAGTATTGCATGTCGTCAAATTTTTTTTTTAAATGCCAAAAAACGCCTTACTATAGCCTTATGTTCGGCCAAAAAGTCAAAAATTTCAAAACACTCGAAACCCGCACAGCAGCATCGGCAGGGCCTAAAAATAGCGTGGATGTAAAAATAAAGTGAAAAAGTCATACTTTATCATGTCGTCAAAAATTTTAAATATTGACCAAAAACGCCTTACTATAGCCTTATGTTCGGCCAAAAAGTCAAAAATTTCAAAACACTCGAAACTCACACAGCAGCATCGGCAGGGCCTAAAAATAGCGTGGATGCAAAAATAAAGTGAAAAAAGTGAAAACGTCTTAGTATGTAGTTGTATGGCATGTCGTCAAATTTTTTTTTTAAATGCCAAAAAACAGCTAATTATAGCCTTATGTCGACGTTTCTGAATGGATCAACAACCCTTTAGAGGCAATTATAGTTGAACAATCACAACCTTCTGGAGTAACTGTGGGATTTATGTGTGTTCAGAAGCCTATGTCTTAATCAACAGACTGTTATTACGGTAAAATATCTTCTCTTATATAGTTGTACCTCATATGCCTGATGTGGGAGAGCAGGAGCAGCAGCTGGGCCTGTCGTCTCCACTGCTGCTGCACTGAGCATCCTGATTGGCCGATATGATGTATGAAAGCGTCCGTGATAGTTTCCAGCATGTCCTGTACTGCGGCGACGTCATGGAGTGGCTCCATTGTGCCCGTGCAGAAAGAGAACGAGCCTGATGGAGGAAGAACATTAATTTACTGCTGCTTTTCAAGCAATAATAGACTTCGGAGAATAATTACCAGATATGCTCATGCACGATATAAAAAAAAAACTCAGTTTGCTACAAATTTACGTTGCAACTAGCAAATACCAACAATTGCCGCTTTGATTGGATAAAGGACCTGACTCACACAAACATTTAAGGGCAGAGCAGTTGCAGTGTTGCCCACACACTAATCAAAAAATCCTCCATGTCCAACAGCTGTGTCAAGTTATCAGACTGGCATTTTTGTTTACTCAGTCTATCACTTACAATATGCAAAAATCAAAGACAAAAACATCCCTCTGACCTATGTCATGTCGTCATGGGAACAGTTATGCTGGCATATTGACAGTGCAGAGCTTTCCAGAACCCTCTGTTCAAATAAGTGTCACCTGAGCAGCCTCTGTACCTCTGTAAGGTGTAGCTTTGACATGGAAAACGTTGTGGAGTTGAAAATTACACTACAGAGCTGATCATTTTACTGCCGCACGCTGTCAGTGTTTCCAGGTACCTGCGTGCTCTCAATTCCTCTGTAGAGGTTTCACACGTCCAAGAATGAAACTAAACACAGGCAGACGCGTTGTCTCACCCGAGTTAAGCAAGATGATCGCCTTCAGACAAACAAACTCCTCAGGTTTGAGTTTGAGCATACGGAAGCGGGAGGCGGTGGCCAGCAGCATGTCAAAGATCTCAGCCATGCCCTCCACACAGTTGCCTTCGTTCCTGGAGCAAAAGATAAAAGAAGATTTTTTTTTTTCTAACCTATTCGGATCTTGGACCATTAAACTATTCAAAGAGGGCAGATAAACAACTCATGGACCAAATCACTGCAGTGCTCCATTGGCCCAGTTGAAAAGTGACAAAAAGACAGCTAATACCCAGTGGTTTAAGGGCAGGCACAGAGCCATGGGAATTTGTCAAGCCGTCTGACCCACAGCGTTTTAGTTATCATGTGCAATTGGTGAGCAAGCTCAGACTGAGAACACGTTTTAGAGATAATACTCTGTAATACAATTTTGAGTCAAATGGGACCATCGGGTCGTCAGACGGTAAAAGCTCTGTCTGTCTTCATGTCTCCATCCCTCGCAGTCTGTATTTCTTTGGAGGACACTGCGTTTTGGTCAGCTTCTTTACTGTGAACATCTAATTCTCTCTCCTTTACCGTCATCCTCCTTTTTCCATCATTCAGCACTGTAATGATGAGGGAGTATTTCAGGTTAGAGAGAGTCTCGTCTCCACGGGGAACATGTAATTAGTCTTTCACTCCATCACGGATGTGTTGGGATGACACCATGGCTGCCAAAGGTGTGAAATGGAAAATCTACAATGCCGACGTAGCTCTCTTAACATCTGTGAGAGGAAGAGGGATGCGAAGTGGGGACAGAGAAAAGGGGAAAACAGGAAAGAAAGGTGCATATGTATCTGAGAAGGGACACATGGGTTCCTCGCTACCTGTCCAGTATGAGGTCCTGTGCAAAGATGAGTTTCCCAGGGCAGTGGACGGACCTCCAGATGAGTCCAATCATCAGCACCTCCAACCACGAGCTCTCCAGCAGCTGCACCTGGTCATGGAGAGACAGCTGCAGGAAACCTGGACAAAGACACACACCGTTACACATCTCAACACAAAAGTATGCGGTGCAGGTCAAGTGTGGTTTTATCGCTACCACAGAGTGGTGTGGAAATTGAAACTCCCTGAGCATTAAAGCCGTACACCTTCATCCCAATCACAAACTTTTTATTAAAATTAATTTAAATATTCAAGCGCTTGTTTTCTGCCTGTGAACTGCTGCTTCAATGAAACCATGTGTAAAGTCTCTCCTCTCATAAGAAGCCTTATCACTGGCACTCAGCTGTCTCAATTTGTATATAATTACAGCAAATTCACTGACATTGTCCCCGTATGTACCCTGTTCAGGACCCCTCGCAATTAAAACTGTGTGCTTTTGGGCTTTTAGTGACGCAAAAGGTCGTAATACCTCAGAATCACGATTTACCCACTTAGAGAGCCGGTCAGGGTGTTTGTGGGTGTGCATGCAAAAGGGTGATGTGTCTTATACAGCATTTATACTCGGTGGGGTGCCAGCAGATTCGCCAAACAGTCCTCTCAAAGCTGATGACTGTAATTACCATCACTGTAATGGCTCTGCATTTGTGTGCGTGCGTGCGTCCAGATGGGCCTCCATGGTAAAAGTCGCCCATCACCTGGCTCTCACCAGGTTACTCGCTCTCGCAGTAAAACAACAACCGAGGGCCCAACTACCTTCGAGACACATTGCATCTGAACATGTTGAGCTTGAAAGACTGTGTTTCCAAGCTTTTGGAAATATGTCTTCATTTAGAGGAGACAGGCAATACATGCCATGGTGCTCTAACACCTCCTCTCACCTGTCTACTTACAGGACAGTATATTTAATGCGAAATATGACTAACTGGGTAGTTTAAGCAATACCTGGAAGCTTCTTGGCCCAGGTGATCATGTGGACCAGCTCAGTGTCAGCCATGCTTGTGAGCAGGGTCATTATGGTGATCTCAGTGTAGGGTCGGCTTAGCTTCTGACGGGAGCACAGTATCGGGGGCTCGGCACCCTCGAGCAGGAGGAGCACCTGGTTTAAAAATGTTTAAAAAAAAAAGTCACCCACAATCCATTTGTCATGCTTTTTAACAGATATGATGCGACACCAAAAAGCCAGACTGTTCAGAACGTTTGTATGAAAGAGTATTAAGGGTTTCTTTCACATCCAATCCAACTGTAATTCAAAAACAAATATCATCGTCTATATATGATTTTGGACCTGCTCAGGGGGCATGCTACTGAGGAATACTATTCCTCCTCCTCCTCCTCCTCCAGTAGTACTGGAGCCGCTGTGTTTCCTCCCATCCTGGAGAGGCACTGTATTTTGGACCAGGCCGTTGGAGGTCTTATCTCTGTCAATGGTCCCAATCCGCCGTTTGTCACGCCGCACAACACGGCCACGGTCCTTACGCACACCTTGAGGACACAGTAAAGGTTCAACACAAAATAAAACGTTATACACAAAGTCACGTCTACAGTATTAGTATACACAATCACACAGTTTGTCTTTAATTTCACAACTGCTCATCCGCAATTTCATATCCTATTCTTGGAGTTGTTTATTTGGATGCCTGTGTAAGTCTGGAGATATGAAAACAAAAATGTGGGTGTGCGCAAACCAGTAGTTGTGCTCTGGGGAAATCGTCTCAAGGTCATGTTAAAGTTAGTTTCAAGCTTATCTGCATCCACCAGAACTCTCATGTTTGTTCCAATCTTCTCTGCCACAAGCACTGATTGATAAAAGCCAATTCGTTTTGAATACGTTTTTGGAATTGTGGTAAAATGCAAAAATAAACCAAATCCAAAAAAAACAACTGCATAAATCAAAGCAAATCCAAGAGGAAACCTTTACCAAAATACGAACAAGTAAAAACAGTAGGATAAGATGAAAAAGTATAATCTAATTTGATAAACAACAAATGGCAAAAACGGTGTATAAATGAAAACACATATTTTTGCAATTGTTATGCAAAAGGTTAAACATTCTCTATAGGCCTGTGATTCTACCTACCTCCTTTCATCATGCCCACTTCGTAACACTTCCTAAGTCGGCAAGCTTGGCAGCTTTTCCTCCGATTCCTGTCAATAGTACACTGATTGGTTGCCGGGCACATGTAGTCATTGTGACCTGAAACGGAAGAAAATCTATTACTTCAAGACACACTTCTGCATTCAGGTTCCAATGTAGGTTATTTTGTAGCCAGGGACACTGTATTCCCATTTTTAAATGAATCGGAGAGAGAGGCATCTTGGCTTTGTCATTGCCATGGAGACTACTGATTTCTTTATGACTAGTCTCTCATTGCAAGACTTTGCATCAATGTTCCGAGGCAGCACATCACCAACATGACTAAGCCACAGACAGCAGATGAGGCTTTGGTCTGCACACGTAGGCAGAGGTACATGGAGGCAGTACACCATGTTGTGTGATGCAAACAGGGGGGGGTTGAAGGGAAGATGGCTCACAAAGGAAAATAATCATAATAATAAAAACTAAGTTGAAACATAAATTCTTCTCCCTTTAGTACCATGAGGCGACTGTAACAGCTGCTACATAAAATCCCTATCCTTTAATACCTAAACTATCATTGTCTTTGTATTTGTTGTTCCACAGATTTCCAGACATGCAAGATAAAACCACAATACATTTTCTTTTGTTGACAGCCAAACTCATTTTTGTGGTGCACAGTGGTTCATGTCTTTCTGTATGATAAGACTAATTGATTACTTTCTCTACCGTACACAGAGGATTTGCTGTAGAGACCAAGGCCCCGGAGGAAAACGTGTGGTATGGCTTTGAAAAATTAAATTCACTTGACTTGATTCTATATTTTTTAATTGTTTTCTTAAAACGAGCGCTGTAAAATACATCATTTTATTGTGAGAATTTCCGAAGCTAATAAACGGTGATTAACCGCTCGAACTTTAGGAATTTTAATCTCTAGACAATGACCGAATGATGATGTCAAGAATCGCATTCACGGGTCACATATGGCAGTAGAAGATGCTGTAGCTACCCTGGATGCTCCTCTTGAAGAAAGCCTTGCAGCCCTCACAGGACCACACCCCGTAGTGGTACCCAGAGGCATAGTCACTGCACACAGCACAGAAACGAGTCTCCTTAGCCATCTCAAATCCAGCTCCAGCAGATGACTCGCCCACGGCGTACGACTCGTCACTGGTGCCACAATGGTCCTCTCTGGAGGCGGACTGATGGCTGGACCTATAACACGGCACAAGTTTCAGCCCAGATACTTTAACCATACACATTAATTCATGAATTTTCGTGACAGGATAACTCAATTGGGATGCTGACAAAATAATATGAACAATGAACAAACAATGAAGGTTTTGTCAAAAATGCTCTATAAATGTATTTTATTGGCAATGTTTAAGGTTATATCTACTTCATACAGATGAATTCTGACATTTAGCAGACTAATTTGACGGTGGGTGAGGCAAGAGCACAGTGCTATTTTCCACCTGAGTCAGGACACAAACTGCACTTGTGTTGTTCTTACGTATTGTTCCTTTCTCAAGGTCCTTGACAAAGTACTTAATCTCTGGAATTAGGAACCAAGGCAAAACTTGATCCTCTCTATAGAGATAATGGTAATGAATAAAGCAGGAGATTACAATAACATTACAGTTATATACTTTCTGGTTTAGAACTTTTGTGGATTTAAACTTGTGCCATTGCCATAATTGATGAGATGAAGTTTTTAAATCTGTGGAAGAAAATTGTGTCCTTGTGCCACTCACTACGAAATATATAAATCAATTGACAAAGAAAATCTTAACATGCTTGTTTCTTTTCCTAAAGGATCCCCATTGTAAAATTTGGATTATATATAAACTTACTGTTCTCTACCAAAAAAGAACTCTGAAGACCCTTGTAATGTTGATTGCATGACCCCTTTTGATGCAGTCTCTAAGAGGACCTTTTCGTCCAATCCTGAATCAGACACTTTCCGCACATACTGTAAATAAAGAAAAACTGTTTCGCTCACCTGTAGACAGGCGTTGCAGTGGTTTCCAAATAGTGGTGGCTGGGCGGGTGCATGAAGGGGCTGAGTCGGGGGCTGGAGGGCAAGTACACAGTAGGGCTGGTGGGCCCACTGCCCAGGGACTGACGACTGCCATCAGAGGTTGGTTCATGGACATCCAGAGGAGCAGAGTAGAAGCCAGTGGTGGAGTGGCTGTAGAGCGAGGTCTGGGCAAGGGTAGGGACGGCATAGTCGTACGTCCCGTCCAAAAAGTCCACAGTGGCGACCCCTTCAGACCCCCTGCTCTCTTCGGGGTACATGTCACTGAGGGAGGCACGCAGAGCGGGTGAGAGACGAGGTGGGGTGAGGGTCTCCAGCTCTGAGGAGGCTGGGATGATCCGGGCTCGGAGTACTGGTCCACGGGGCTGCCTGATCTGTGCTGGGCTCTGCCTGAGCAACATCACAGCACAACAGCACTGATAAGCAACATGATTTAGACTTGCTCTCTCATTTGCAGGGAGGGGGAGTGGTGATGAGTGCTGCTCTCCCTCCCTCGGTCTTTCCCTTTTTTTCCCCCTCTATATCGCCTGTCGGGCAACTTGAAAGGTTCACAATTCTTCCAGTCCCTTTGCCCTTTCTGCCTTGAGCTTCCGCCCACCAAGTACCAAAAAGAGAGATAAAAATGAAAAAGACACCCAAATGACTCCTCCCAACCTCCTTCACAGAGGCTTTCCTTGTTTTCCTGTAATACATCTTTACGAATGTGCAGGAGGAAGGTGAAGCACGGGGCAGATGGACAGAGAAATCTGTAAATCTTTTTTTTTTTTTTTAAGTTCCCTTGTCCTCTCCCACAGCACCATAGCATGTTTTCCTTCCGCTTCACCCTTGTCCTGCATTGAAATCAGTAACCGGTGCGTCACTCGTTCTGAATATTTATCTTTCATTAAGCTTATAGTCGGCAAACTACCAGCATGACGTACAACCAGTCTAATTGTAGCCGTTTCTTCAAATACACCCGAGACTGTGCCACAAATCAAATCACTGTGGAAATAACAATCATTAGGACAGTGGTTTTATCTAACAGGGGGTAAGGAAAGTCAAATTCTACCATAATACGTACTCACCGCTTACATGTGAATCATCCTCATGTCTGCTGTGCAAGACTGGACTCCTCTTTCCCTCTCTCTCTCTCTCTCTCTCTGTGTGCTTGGCTCTCATCACTCCTGACTCTCCAACATCTAGCTGTTCTCATTGGACACAACGGGAACAGGGGAAAGGTTAAAAAAGGATAAACAAATTAAAGATGCAGCCAAGTCAATAACTATGGTGTGTTAAAGAGTCAGGTCACCATAACACACAGCAAACAGAGCAGGAGGTCAGATCTCATTCTGTCAGCCAATAATTACACAATGAATCCCAAACGAAGGTATTGCTGATTGTTCTAATCAGACGATGCACTTCTTCACTTTTACCTTTGTATAATCCTTAGGAAGAAATTGATATAAATCTATAAAAAAATGTTAAAGACCCAAACGAAATAGATTGACTTATACAGAGGACCTCAATATGGACCAGTTAATCATTACTTTACCAGGTCAAGTCAAGAACTAAAATAGGACACCATATATAAACAAATCAAAGCAAAAGGACAGAGCGCTTATCCAAATAAGATTTTAGGGGAATCTGTGGTTGTATGTTTACAGCATTTACAAGCTCCAGGTTTGTGACTATCAAGGGTCTTCTAACTCCTTGCATGGTTTGGGACCAGTCATCAAGGGAAAACAACCTTCTAATCACTGTGAAGAAAACCGATAAACGATGGATAAAATGTAACCACTTCCCAAATATATAAATAAATAATAAATAACATAAAAATCATTAATTGAACATCAGATGTAAAAATAAATAAAATTATACATTTGATATCAAATTACAAAGTCATCAGGCATTTGAATTAAAAGGTAGTTGCCATAGCATTATGTAAGATGAGGAACATAAAGATAAACAAGTTCACGCAGAACTGCTGAAGACCACCGAGGAAAAACTTGGCACTGAGGCCTAATTTTCCCGTCTCTGTGAAACATCTTTCTTGAGTAAACAGCCCAATTTTCAGGACATGTCAGGTCAAGTGGAAAACAAGCAGCCCTGATGATTATACTTATATATACTTATATATATTTTGCATTTCCTTTGGAGTAACATGACATTGTTACATTAGGAAAAAAGGGCAATGAATGGTTTGCAAACCATAAAAAAGAAATGGCACAAAACTGAATTAATTCTCTTTTACTAATTGCTTTTTAGAACGGGCCACATTAGGGCATGTCAGCAGACTGAATGGTGTTGGTCAGTTTCATTAGCTCATCCAGAATTATAATATACATGTTGAGGCATCTGTTGCAGCTTCCCTGGACATTTTGACCCAACAAACCTCAAGAATATGAAAAGTCAACTGGAAACAAATGACATTAAAATGTATATATAAATGCCCCCTCTGGTACACAGTAATTAGCCGTTTATATAAATAGTATATTGCTGTACATTGTTGATTTAGACAAACTGGGTAAAAATGCCATTCAAGTCACCATTTGAGTTTTTGCACGGAAAAAATAAATAACGTCGTTACCCACATTTTTCTTTTTCTCATGCTTAGAAAGAAGACAGTGGGGAAAGACGATCAGCCAGTGCAGTACTTTATTAAAATCCAACTCATTAATGAAAGTGATATGATTTCCCCTCGCAGCACTACCGAACTGCAGACGATGAGGACTTTGATGACAAGAGTAATCACAGAGGGATCTACTTTTATCCTAAGAGATACAGAGGTCCGAGATCCCAGTTAAACACAAATCCAATACATTTCTTTGACACCACCCCTCCCAATAACATTACAGTAAATTTCAAAGTGAGCAAAGGAGATATCAAATGAGGTTATGATCTGCCGTGAAGGAATTTCAATAGCTCTTTGCATGTTTCTGTGTATGCATATCAATGACACTGTGAGCTACAGTAAACAACCTGAGCTAAACTAAAATAACTACATATTAAATTGTATCATCACTTTCATGCAAAAACTCAAGTGCTGCTTCACTACAACAGGGATTTACTGCAGGTTCAGTATAAGCTCGTACAAATTTATAGAAAATAAATTATTGTGCGTTGCTTTACTGTATAAAACATGATAAAGTACTAACTTGCGATGAAGAGCAGAGACGCAATTTAACAAATACTTATGGCTTTAAGGTATCTCCTGCTTATGGTACTTCTTACAGTAGAATGTTAAGAATCCATCTATTCCCAATGAGATACTTTTGTATTATTGCCCCGATGTTGGGCTGTGAAACTGAATTATGGCATACTTGCCACAGGTCATCCAGTCAGTATCTTGGGAGGTGAGCTTCTCCCCTTGGCCTTGCTGGAGACCGACCTGAATGTTGGCCTTGAGAGTCCTTAGGCTGCACAGTGGCGCAGGCTGAAATCCTCGTAGTGCGGCGCCGAAGTCCACGGTGTAGTCCCAATCCCTGTCTCCGGTCAGCTTCCTGTAGTTCAGGTCACCTTTAAACAGAACCAAGTCTGCCCCCTGCAGGGTCGAGTACAAGTCAGGAGAATCAGCTGCCATGTCACAGAACTCATGGGGCTGAGTCCAGAAAGGATGGTCATGGTAGGACCATACACCCTTCTTCAGGTAGCTTTGCCACTGGACACCAGTCTTGGACATCCACTTGTGATTGGCTCGCATTGTCTGCTGAATGGTCCAGTGAAAATCATTGGATGTGACATCAGAGACAAACCATGGGAAGGATTTGCCATGAAAATGGATCTCCCTCGCGAGGCCGGAGGAAACCAGGAAATCTGCTAAGACCAAGTCAGTGACTAGCTCAAACCCAGCATTGTCCAAGACAATGTCCACCCTGCCGCCAATGGTTTCTCCGGACTTTCCTTGCCTTTGGGCTGAGATAAGAGTTGACCATACGATGTTGGAGTCATCCACCAAGATGAAAGATTGTAGGCTGCTGAGGGACTCTAACGGACTGGTCTTCTGAGAGTTCTCTCGGCCAGCAGAGATAGACAGATCACACTTGTTTCCCCACAGAGAAACCTTGAAGTCACATAATGAACATGAATGCTAGGTAATCGATTTATGCTGTGTGTGTGTGTGTGTGTGTGTGTGTGTGTGTGTGTGTGTGTGTGTGTACACTGCACGTTTCCCAGCAAAGAAATAGATTTAAATATTATGAATTCTGCGTGAATTGATTAATAAATATTGCTAAGGAATGCATGCATTATTATATTTTTGTGGGTTGACTTTTCATTGGGCTGAGAAATATTAAGTTGTCTATTATACTGACCAGCAGCAATTTGCAGAAGTTGTCATGCAGTTGCGTCTTAGACAGCTCTTGGATGCTCTTGTTGATACCCTCCAGGTATGTACACAAGGCCATTACAGCCTGCTGAGAATCAAAAAAGCTCTGAGTCTTCCCCTCATTAAAGACGTCATAGTCTCTGATGGGAGGACTGTAGTGAAAGCAGAAATAAAATCATTACAGGGGGAAGGTGACAAAACAACAAAGTAACAATATAATACCTGGAATGGTGCAGTTCAAATCACATGTTGTAAAAAGCAGGAATTAAATCAATTAGTAGTTTACATAAAAATGTATAAAAGCTTCTCACTTGAGCCAGGTGGCCTCGTGTATCCTACGGTACATATAACACTCCACATAAAGCCATGGAGACTTGAACCAGCTGATGGAGTCCTGGTCCCCTTGCAGTATCTGATGTCTCTCCAGGTACTGGTTCCAGGACTCAGTGTCTTGCAGCCCATCGGTCAGCGCCATCACTGGTTTATCCGTCAGCAGCTCATTCCTCAGCTTAGACAACAGAGAGATGGTTTGCTTTTCTGCCTGGATTCCCTCCTGTGTGCACATAAAAAAGCAAAGAATTCACGTCTCGAACGTGATTCACAATTAAGGTTGTTGAACTGATAATAATTGAGATGGTCAAAAACCCCAATTACCTCTCCGTACTCTTCGAAAAACTTGTTCTTGTTGCGATGTATGGTGTCTATAACTTTAGTCAGGATAGTGGGCAGTCGATCCTTTATCGTCAAATAAGCAAATGACCTGCGGAGACACACAACAGGTGCATTGCCGTTGCTGATGATGATGCTGCAGCAGGTGTGTAGACACGTGTAAGCAGGCTAGCTAATCAGCACGCTAATCAGCACGCTATTCGCGAGTAGACGCTTGTGCAGCTCAATGCTATTTACCATTACATTGGCTTTACGTTAGCAAGGAGCTAATGCTACTTTGAGCTTGAACACGACTGTTAGTACGTTGTGTCGACGTTGTGATACAACCATGACGTTTAACACGTTATTAATGGGTGAGGAAGTGTTGCTAAATGAAATGTCAACCTACCCCACCACTTTTGCGGAGAGTGGAGGAGGAAGACCGAGCACAGTCTGATCAGACGCCATCATGTCAGCAGCAGGAGACGGTTCAAATTCAAACTTTATCCATAACGACTTCCGGGACAAGAACAGACCCAGGGATCTAAGGAGTGTTTGAAGGAAAAACGTTTAATTAACTGTGAACTCTACTTTAATAAAATAATAAATGTAGCTTTGCGGCCTATGTTTCTGGTGAGAAATTCTAATATTTCTTCCCTTCTTCGCTGTAGACGTTGGTTTTATTTAGGGTACAATGGGACCATCTAGCGGTTACTGTGTACACTAAAGTCTTGGCATGTGTCAGCTGTGAGTGTGGTTGCTCAACTTTATCGTCTGTGTCTAATTGTGACTATCTCTCGGCACCTAACTTTAGTTTCCAGCCTAAGCCTTCAACTGTACGTTTAGATGAATGCGGTGGCACCTATGTGTGAGAGGCAGTTGCTGAGTGGCGCGTGACAAAAAGACGTTGCTGTTGCAGCACCCCAAGCATCCCTCGTTGTCTGGGGCAATGGTCGTCATGGAAACATTGATTCGCCCTATCGACCCTTGGATACCCCCACCCCCACACGGCCGTTTGGCGGGAAAAGAACGAGGAGGAAGCGGGGTGTCTGCAGGGAATCCTGAATAAAAATAAACACAAATTAATATAAACATCCACAATATGGGCAAAAAATGTGTTCAACAAATCCACGGTTTATGCAGAATGTTGATATATTCCTGTAGACTCCGACTGAGCCTGGGCGTATTTCCTTTGCTTTAACATTTATAAATGAAACTAGTATCCATAAAAATAAGCCAGATATTTAGTTTAGTTTCATTAGTTACAGTTACAAGGGCATTTCGGCTTGACCATATCCCATGATAAAAAAAATAAAAAAGAGCACGTGCGGCAAAGTTCACCCAAAAACTGTGACGGCACCCTTTTTTTTCCACTTTCCTTTTGGAAGAATATGAGGAATCGCTTAGACTGGTAAGATTCGTTGATCCGTACATTGTGGCGGTGTTTTTCCCCTCTCTCTCCCTTTCTCAGATCGGTCACTATGGGAACAGGGCCTTTGTCAGGATGTGGGGTCCTTGGGAGTGGGAGTCCAGCTGCTTCCACCTCCGGTGTTCATCCACCGCCGGCCGACCGACATCCCTCCCTCCCATCCCCCCGCCGGGCCCCCAGCCTGCGTGGCCGGATCTGTTTTCCTACACCGAGAGAGCGGTGACTCACCACTCCGGTTTCAAAACAGCCTATGCACACAGTTAACGATTAAAGGCCCTGTTTAAACAGGTGTTTGGGCTCAGCACGTCTCATGCAACAACAGGATTACTCTGCGATGCCGTGCTCCCTAACTCTGCGACTGAATGTGCCTGTGTGCGGAGCCGCACTGACGTCACCAAATCATATGCAAATCTCACCGGAGTTCGTTTTACGTTTTAAGCAATTTCACTCGCCTGGTCTTTGAATATGCATTGTTGCAGGGGAAAATCAACTTGTGTCAGGGCCAGACATGTGGAAGTCTAGCCCTGTGTCTTCTTTGAATGAGCTGTTCAGATGATAAAATAAATAAATAAAAGACACCAGAGAAAGATGTAGAGTCATGTCAGAGCACTATCACACAAATGAACTGACTGGAATATTGATTCTAATGATGTGAAAAGGGGGAGCTGGTGTGTTATCAGCTTCTTTCAATAAACCCCCTGCTGTGGGCTTTTTCAGCAAAGCCAACACGTTTTGTTTTGCTGTGGTCCCACCAACTATTGCCTTACCTCTGTGGGTTTAATCGTTGTTGTGTTTGTGAAACATGTTGTTCTCCCACAGGTCAAGATTTTTTCATGGCTGATCAATTTATGCAACATCATGGGCAGGATAAGATCTGGAGACTTTTAATGTCCTCCAGGCCCTGATTCATAAATATCCCAACCTTGTCTTTCACTCTCCATTCATGCTCTCCACCCTGTATCTGCCTGCACAACCAACAAGCATTTTCAGAGAGCCACACCTCTCTTAGTTTGGTCTTCCTTGTGTGGACTCCCTGTTCTAAGAAATACAACTCAGTAAAAAAACACTGTTCACACTGAGAGAACATCCAACAACTCACTGATGACAACATCTGATGATGAAATATTCATGTGACTACAAATTACATTTGTGTAAAGGTCCCTGAAATCAATATCCAAGACCTCTACTACTTCCCTTTACTGCTAATATTCCTGTTCAAAAATGGTTAGCTCATAGACATTTGCATTTGTCAGTTCCCACACTATTTTGGCAGGCAAGCCTTTGTTGCAATCAGAAAAGAATCCGTGACCTAAGGTTATAAAGGTTATATAACAAGCAAGGGTTGTTTCACACTTAAGCAATGAGCCACACAAAATGTATTTGGTTTTGGCGTGACTAGATTGTTAAAAGTTATTCGATCTACAGGAGATCCATTGTATTGTTTACAATTTAAGATTTATGCAGGTCTGACATTGCTTGGAAATTGTATGTGAACACTGGTTAAATGCACTAGTATAGATTACAGAGGCTGGCTTTGATAGCGTTTCTATTGGCACCAGTTCAAATCATTCAAATCATTATTTGCACTCTGTAAGAGCCGCTTAGAAATTAGTCAAACTTCATAAATCCAAACTGTTCTCTGAAAGGGAAACACATGTAAACCCAATTAATAATGCTGTTTAATAATATTTGAAGCAAACAAACACATATATAAGAATTATTTTTTTATAAGTTGATAGGCATAGATTTGAAATTGATTACTGCGTTTAAAAACATACATAGGATTTATATAACACATGGTCGTATTTTGTAGATTTTTTACATCATTATTTTTTCCACTTTTTTATAGTTATCATGTAATTATTGTGTACTTTTAACAATTATCTCTATGTTATAAGTTCTGTAATTGTAATACTGGTGTTAATGCAGTAGAGTTTTGATTAAAACAAAATGTCCCAAGGCAAATATTTCAAATGTATTTTGAGTCCTAAAATCAAACATTGTATCTTACTCTAAACTTTGAATCTAAATAATAAAATAATCATTGATGTTTCAGTGAAAAGTGTGTGAATTTGTTCACTATAATGACGGTGATTGATGTGGAAACAGAGTGTCGATATCGGTGGCGACGCGGTGATTCAAAGTGTGTGTGTCCGCCCTGACCGGCTGTCACAAAGCGGACAGAAGTGTGTGTGTTCATCTCACGGCGGTTACACAAGTGCGGGGAAATGTAACGTTAACACTTCCCAACTGCCTCTGCTCAACGGATTTTTTTTTTTTTTTTTTTTTTTTTTTTACAACGGCTGCTTTTTTACCCACAGTCATGTGATTGTAACGTAAAACCCCGAACCGGAAAACACCGACGGACGACCCCTCTCCGCCGACAACGAATGCTGCGTTCACAGGGAACAGTAGAAGCTGCTGCGCGCCCGGAGAGGACGGACGGACGGACGAGTCCCCGGTAACAAACAAACAACGGCGGCTCTCCTCGGCTTTCTACGGAGTGCAGGTAAGGCACCGCGCGTGGCTACGCACTCGCCGGCTCGGTATCTCGCGACGGTAGCGATGTGTTGGCCTCGATTGTATATTATTTGTCACGGGGAAGTTAGAGGAGACGGTTGTGACCGGCCCCATCCCCCTTTGCGTCTCTCGCTTTCCTCGCGTTGCTCTGTGTGTTTGTGTGTGCGGTGCGTGCGCGTCCGTGTGCACGCGTGTCCGTTTTCTCGCGCTAGCAGGCGACAGGGCACGAGCAGCAGCAGGCGCGCGCGTCGCTGTGTGTCTACCGTGCCACCTCGTGGTGTCCTCATGTGCACTTTTATCTGCGTGTTGTTGTACAAATGTGTATGTGTAACGTGTTTACCTTCCCCACATGTTCGACCCGTACGCGCTTTTAATGGTGAATAACACAAAATCCCACTACGGAAGTAAGTCTTCCACGTGTCTCCATACAGGGGCGGAGCTTAGTCGTTGCAAACAAGTTAATATTGATTAACACATGGTGCTGTGGCTAACTCCCCGGATCATGTGGATTAAAACTGGCCGATAAATAGTTTTTGTTTAAGTTTTAATTTTATATTAAACTTGAGGCCAATCTAACAGGGAATTGCAAAGGTTATTTCACATAACATGTGCCTTCCGGAAACCAATAGCAAAACTACTTACAGTATGTATACAAAGGAAATAGTAGGAAATGGCCATACATCTAGAGTTGAGCTATGGCTTACTACAAAGTCTCCAATGTGACCAACTCGCACACCGAAGTGCTGAGTAAAAAACAATAGAGAAGCTATATCCAATAATATCCTTTAGAATTCACACAGCTCTTTTAACAAATCCCCTTTCTTCATTCAAACGGATTTATGCAGGCGACAGAGGAGGCTGTTGTATATTACAGCTGATAGAAATTGAAAACAATTTGTCTATTGACCGAAACATCCATATTAATTTAACTAAAGCTGTTTTAAACCATCTAGCACAAGATGCTGAAACTTTCCTTTACACATGTGCTGTAGTGAAAGCATCTCTGCTCTCTGTCCTCTCAGATGAAATTCATATGTCTTAAATGAGAGCTGCAAAGTTCTAATCCATCAATGGTGAATTGGCTGACGAAGTATCCATTATCCTGTCCTTACATTTCTTTGCCTGTGTGGTGGAGAAAGGATGGTGACCACGCTGAGATTCAGGCTGTTTCCCCTCTGGGAAGGGGGTAGAACCCGTTCCACCTTAGGAATGTGTGCCGACACCCATAACCCTGATCATGTGATGGCCCGAAGCCTTCAGTCCTCCAATGACCTTTGAGGTCAACAACACCCATTTCATGGGTCTCCAGAATGGAGCTCTTTGCAGGGAGAGTGAATGTGGATGGCTTACATTGAATCAAAACCAAGTTTTCATTACAGTGACAAGAACTGTAGAGACATCACAATGTTTTGATTACAAATTGCTTTTAGAGCCTCTCGCTGACATTTGTGACCATCCTCTATAGCTCAACCACTGTAATACCCTAGCGGTGTAGTTTATTTCCATTTGATCAGGAGGGACAACTAACACATAAGAGTTGTCCATAAAATATGTTTTTCCATGAACCACCAAATGTGTAAATTATTAGTTCAGTAATTTCACAAGGCGGTGTGTTAGTCCTGTTCATGGGGACTGTGTGATCATTATGTTCTGGACTATAGGGAACAAAGCTGGTTTTGAAACTATCAAAGCAGCTTGTACAGGAAGCAGCGTGAACACTGTGGTCGTCATCTATTTAAAAATATGCTCTTCAAAGCTCATAACATTTAAAACAGGGTTATTTGTCTCTATGTCCTGACATTTCTAAATTCACAAATGACGTCTTGTAACTACCAATTACTATTTCAAAATGAGTTTAAATGGTTCAAATTTAACACAATGAACACAATGGATCCTGAAGTTTTAGTTTTCCGGAGACATACTATTAATTGGCGTAATTTTGTGTGCAGTTATAGCTAGGCAAATGGTCTCGAATGCCACTTTATGATTATTCCCTGTTGTGTTAAGTTCGATTTTACAAGGTCATTAGATCACCCCAGTTAGCCCAACTCTTTGTGATCACAATAAACTCTGGTCTGCTTCCAGACAGGAAACTCATTCCTGCCTGTGTGTGTGTGTGTGTCTCTGTGCGTCTTTGTGCAGGTTGAAGAATGGAGTTGGCCAACCATGGTCTTATCCTGCTGCAGCAGCTTAACGCTCAGAGGGAGTTTGGCTTCCTGTGCGACTGCACTGTGGCTATAGGAGATGTCTTCTTCAAAGCCCACAAAGCTGTCCTCGCCGCCTTTTCCAACTACTTCAGAATGCTCTTCATTCACCAGGACAGGTACAACCACTTTTAAGCTGTCCACACCAGAGAATTTAACCCAAAAGTATAATGCCAAAACTTACAGACCACATCTAGTAATGGCATAGACAAGTATTGTCCCGAAAATTAAGCCCTCTTTTCTCTGCACTGTAGCTCGACTGTAACTTAATCTTTTCAGTGTGATGACCCACAACTAACGTCATTATACAAACGGTGGATCGGATTGAGGTAACAAATTGGAGGGTCAGAGAGGGTATTAAGGTCAAAACATATCTGTTTACCCCGCCGTTACCCCACTGAGCTCAGGGCATACGCACCGATTTATTCATGTGTGCGTGTTCAACAATACATGACCATTAGCTTCTTTAAAGGTCATTCATATAGCAGTAAAGTGGAGCTGTCATTTCTCTGTTGCCATACACATGATCTTTATCGACCAGCGCTGCCTCCGTTAGTATTCAACATCATCGGACGTCAAAATCCTCACCATTAGTCACTAGTTAACCGTAATGTGTTTCCTTTTTAGCGACTGTGTGCGCCTGAAGGCTGCCGACATACAGCCAGATATCTTCAGCTACCTCCTCAACCTGATGTACACGGGCAAGCTTGCTCCCCAGCTGATAGACCCTGCACGGCTGGAGCAGGGGGTCAGATTCCTGCATGCCTACCCTCTCTTACAGGAGGCCAGTCAGTCAGTGTATTCCCACCGCGATCACAGCATCAACCTCTCCACCTCCCTCTACGGCATCCAGATCTCCGACCAACAAGTGGCGCTGTCATCCAGGCTGCCTGGTCGGCGGCAGCTCTCCTCACCCTTTGACGCCAGCGCGCTCACCTCAGAGGCGAAGTTCCCGTCCACGCCGTCTGCCTTGGCTTCATATGCAATCTCCTCACCTTCCAAGCTGGCTTCCTCACCCCCAGACATGGAGGCCTCGACCAGTGGCACCAAGGCCACGGCCGAGGAGGGCGGAGGCAGCTTCTTCGGTGGAGACGGGTCCTCCGTCAGCGCCATCCTCCACGTGAAGCCCAGCATAATGAAGAGGAACGCCTCCTTTAGGAAGCATTACTCCTGTCATCTGTGCAGGAGCAGATTCACCCAGAGAAGCCTGCTCAGGGAGCACCTCCTGCAGCACACCCAGGCTCTTCAGCAGGCCTCCGCCGAGCCTGGTAGCGCTCTTTCACCGCTCATGAGCGGAGAGCACAACATGATGGAGGTGGAGGGGGCTCTCAAGGGAAGCCACCCAGGATCAAGTGCTTCGGCCGCCACCACAGCTGTGGAGATAATCAGTGACAGCGAGCAAACGCCTGTTTCAGGTACCAACTCGGACTCTCCTCGAGCGGAGGTGTCCACGTCCAACTGGGGAGTTGGGGGGTTAAGTTCTCAAGCAGACACGCCGCCTCCGTCAGACATCGCGGACATCGACAACCTGGAGAGCGCCGACCTGGACCGGGAGGTGAAGCGGCGCAAGTACGAGTGCTCCACCTGTGGCCGCAAGTTCATCCAGAAGAGCCACTGGCGCGAGCACATGTACATCCACACGGGAAAGCCGTTCAAGTGTAGCACTTGCGGCAAGAGCTTCTGCCGGGCCAACCAGGCGGCGCGCCACGTGTGCCTGAACCAGGGGGCCGACACGTACACCATGGTGGACCGGCAGAGCATGGAGCTATGCACGGCGGGCGACGACAGCAGCCAGATGGAGGCGTTGTTCCTGGGCTCGTCGAAGCCCTACAAGTGTAACATTTGCGCGACCACCTTCTCCAGTCCCAACGAGGTGATCAAGCACCTGTGCTTCACCCAGGGTGGATTAGTGGGACTGCAGGGAAACGCCGGCGCAGGAATGCTGCTCCAGCAAGAAGAGTTCTCCAAAGATGAAGGCTCTGATTTGTCCAACTCTGGCACCCCGCTAGTACCCATAAAGACTGAGGAGATCCTTGTAGAGTAGTGCCAAAACTGTCTTTCTGTCCTTTTTAACATGGATGATAATCCTCTAAGTTATGGTTAATAGGTAAGCTTATGCTAGTCAGGGTATGTCTGTTGGAGGTTCTCGTTCTACTCCCTTTTTTTCTTTTGAGTACAGTATTTTGGATCTTTTTTTTTTTTTTTAACTTGTGTTTGACAAAATGTTTTAAGTAAGTAGCCTTTAGCTCTCAGGAGTTCAAACCAATATCATTCAAGGAAAGCAAATAAAATAGTATTTGACGAAAGGTTAGGTTAAATACTGTTAAGGGAGATGACGTGACTGCCTTGTTTCATCTCGAAATGTTAATATTTGTGTGCATTGGTGTGAGACTTGTCCAACCAGTCTGTACCAAACTGTTTTTTTTTTTTTGCTTAAGAGCTGCTGTCGTGGTGAGGCTGCACAGGCAGACTTTCAATGCGAAAGGAAGAGGAAGCCCAGACACATCCGGAGAGAAAAAAAGGGGTCTAAGCTACTTTTCCGGATGCATGTTGTGAGATGAGTTGGCTGTGGGTTGGTCTCAGGAGGAAACTAGTGGTGGAAACAAGTAACGGAGACTGCTGAGCTGCACAGAAGAGCCGTTTCTCCATGCTCATAAATGAGGGGTTGGTTCTGCACAACAAGTAGAGATACAAGATAAAAATCCAGCTAAAAGCACACAGAATATTCAAGCCTGAGACAATCTGTGCTCTTTTGTTGAGCTTATGCCCCGATATGCAGGAAAAGTAAAGTTGTCTTCCATTTATTTTTTTGTTTTGGCTCAGCAGAACGAATATCTTTAATTACACTGACAATTAATAACACCCTCCTCTGAAACAATTTAGCTGTTTATTCAGTGTTTTGTGGAGCTATGAGTGGGTAGGTCTTCTTGTCCAGTTGCGTCATATTGAAGAGAGTTGGATGGTTAGTTACACCATAGCTTAGTCTCGTCAAAAGCAGGAGAGGTTACACTTGGGCCACTTAATAATCATAAATATTCCAATCAGACACATATACCTTAACGCAAAGCTGCCCTGTACAATGATATACATCTTGTCAGTTTAAAAAAATTAGCTTGCATCTCATTTGAAAAACCCTTCAATTGGTTTGTGCTTTTTAAATTTTTGTATACAGTGCTATATTTACAAAGAATACATTATATTGCAAAGGTGTATATATATAAGTAGAGAAATAGCTTTCCAAATAGAAACACATTTGGTTTAATATGTATTAGGGATGGGCATGATACATTTATCTTTTAATTTCTCCTGATACTAATGAGAATCAGAGCTTAGTTATCGTAGTATACTTTTTTTTTTAATACGCTAAATTTTAAAAGATTATTCCCAGATAACATCTCTTTTCCCATTGCCAAATTTGTACTAACTGCTAACCACCTTTTATCATTTTGTACAAAGGGAAACTTCCTCTATATTGTAGATTGATAATATTGTAAATCATCTGCAAATATTTGTTCTCTGACTTTGTCCATATCTGATCAAATAAGTAGCGTTTTAAAGAAACAGACGAGGTTTGACCAGTCGGTGTGGAGGTCATTTTAACTCAGGCAAGGATGATGGTGTGACAAGGAGGGTAGTTTTTAATTAGATAATGTTTGCAGAAACAGGGTGATGTCTCTATATAGGCCATACAACATATGTATCGCAGCTTGTCTGGACAAAAGAAAAGAGAAAATGTGTTATTTATTGTAAGTTTTACAATTTTTCTGGCTAGCAAGAACACTTAATGTACTGATGACTGGAAGTTGTGAAAAATATTTGTCCAATTATGTCCAATAAATGTGAAGCAAGTGAAATACGGCAGTTATATATATATACTTTTTCAAAACATAGGTGTGATATTCTCCGGCTGCAGTACTATGATCCAAACAATAATAGTGTCCGTTTTGGTTTCTCTGTTGCAAAATGTGACTACAATTAAAAGAAGCTAGGATAACTGGACAAATACAAAATGGTATCCTCCATTTGACTGAAGATGGGCTCATCAACTGTCTCAAATAGGAAATCAAGTCTACATTTTTTGGTAGTTATTTCTATAAAATGGCCTCTTTTGTTACATTGTTTGGGATCTTTGCAATATATTCCACCCATAAGGTCACAGTAAATAGTTTAGTACCCTGGTATCCTATTATCAGACACTGGTCCCCACAGACCTGTTAAAAAAATACTATTTTGAAAAAAAACAAAACGTTATTGCTATTGTATAAAGTGTAGAATTTGTATTTTTTTATTTTATTTTAATAGTTTTTTTTATGCCCATCCCTAGTATATTTAATATTATTATTAATATTAATAGTTTGATCTATTTGTTTTCTTTTAGCCATTTTCACCCTGTCAGTCTATATTTCCTCAGTTACAGTATTGTTACAGTGAGGAGGAGGCCCTTAAATTAGTTTTACATTGGATTTGTTATTGTGCTATTAAAACTTGCAATGACAAGGCAGATGCAGTGAGCCCATTGTTTGGCTAGATGGAGCTGATCTGCTTTACAGTCTGCTCTGGTCTGATGTGGGGGGGAGGGGGTCTCGAATCACCATTATTTTTAATGTGGTTGTGTGTTTGCCAAGTATGTCTATCTTTGCTATATTTTGAATTACATTTTAACTCATCTTAAAACAAATGTCTGTGAATCTAGTCTTACAAGTGTTACGGATTAACTAACAGGGAAGGATTTTTGGTTCTGTCTTGTCTTGCTTTTGGTTTGCTTAGGCAATTGTATTATACTACTGACATTCATTTCTCAGAGCTCAATTGATGTACTATAATGAGTGCGTACTTTGTGAAAACTTTAAAAACCCTCTTCTGTTTAAGTTGTAATTGATTCACTGCAACACCGGCTCATGATTCTGTATGCGTGTTTAAACCTCAGTATCTCAGGAAGATTAGAAGTTTGATATTTTCTTTTCTGTCCACTGTTGTTAACCAAAACAGTATTTTTTTTTAGGACAAATGAGGACCCCAACCCATGATACTTGAGTGCACAAAATGACCCTTCACTCCAGGGCCCATCTGACATCTAATGTGATCAGTCTGTGTTCTCAGGATTGTGAGTAATTCTCTGTATAAACACACTTTTTCCAGTGAAGAATGAACAATAAAAACATGTCTTTTTATAACTATGCATGTTTTGGTCTTGTCTTTAACTCAACACAACAGCATCAAGAGAAGTTCACTCTTTGTTTGGCTTGTACCACTTAACTCAATGGTTTTCAACACAATATATTGTTGCTATAAGCAGATTTAAGATATGTATTTTGCAATAATTAGTAGTTTTATTATTTTTAAATGATTTACTATATTAGAAAAGATCAAGACATGGATGGGAAGCACACTACAATTATCTCTAACTTTATTGATTGAAATATAGACAAGTTTCTGCATCCTTACTATTAACAGCTTGGAAAATATAAAAGACAATTAAGACCATGCTACATGAATATTATGCTAAATGTATGCAGGTTACTATTACAACAATACGCTTTTACATACAGTAGGTATACAATCTGTACAAATGTTAACAGGTTCACAGTTACGTGTGTTACAAAAAGCAGGGAGGAGCGAGGAAGGGAGCGAGTGCCCCAATTAAACGCTTTAAATTATGCAATGGCACACTCTGTAACTTTTTAAATCAATTATTTTACATGATGGATGCATGGATCATGGATGTGTCTCACCCTCTAGAGTCAACGTAACAAGTGACGACCTGACAGGACTCTGTACTACCTCATCTTTCTCTCGTTTGGTCATAAAGCTGAGTGAAATATGAGCCACCAAACTGAAGTTAATGGATTCAAGATGCACTCAGCATTCATTCTCAAGAGATCCACATGACTGACCCACTGCAGCGCGGTCAAAATTTGGCAGGGAAATAAAAGAATACCAGTGAACCCAGGCATGTCTCGGCCTTTCATCCATCCTACAACATTTTCCAAATTAGCCTTTACCTTATGACTTAGGCTTCGTAAGTGAATCAAAGTAGCTGAGTAGATGCTTAAGGATTTTAACTGCATGCATATTATACAATACAATTACCCCTGTGTGCAATGACAGTGCCGTGACCAATCTAAACTAACCAGATTAGGCCTCTAAATTAAGAGTTATATGGACTTCTTCTGTTGTGGTGTTATGCAATGTATGTCTCTCTACCTCAACAACCAAGTATGTCTCTTCTCACTCCCCCTTGTTAAGACACACAAAAATGGAACAAATGAGTGAAAGACTATTGGGTGCACTACTTTTTATAGGCAGGAGAGGGCGACAACATGCTGTCTTAAACTAGAGATCTGTGTCCTGAAGTTAGGACGGTGCTGAAACTCAATAACTACAATCCCAATGATACATACTTCAAACAGGAACTATGACATGCATGTGTCCTCCCAATACGACTTTCTCATCAAATACCTCTGCTACGTTACCAAATGAGGGTGTTATAATAGTATTTTATTGTTTGTATTATTACATGAAACCATTAACAGTGTTTATTTCACAGTAAACCAGGCAGTGGTTGCTTCTTATCTACTTTAAGCGTTTTATGTATTATTTTCTGGTGCAGTGCGCATAACACATTGAGACAGGAGAATGTGTCAAAAGTCAAACAGGTCCTCAAACGCCCTGTCCTCCTGTATTGACTTCTGCAGTCGTCATAGTCACACACTGTCAGTGAAATCACACTTGTACCATGGTTTAGTTTCAGTTGCTACAGATGCCAGAAATAATCTCTGAATACGACAGAAAAAGCTGTGATACACAAGTTACTTTTTCACAACAATTTCACATTAGTTTTGGTGAATTTTACGAGAACTTTTCAGGCCCATCTCCGTATCAGCCTCTAAAATCACTGTAGCAATGTTGCCCATATAGCTAATGTTTCTCTGCTCAGTGTGTGAATTTAAAAAAACAGCATACAACACTGTACAAACAAGAGGGGCCCGTCAAAAATAACTACTTTGGGGTGAAAGAACGAATACTCAGGATATAAATACAATAAACAAGATAATAATCCTCCAACTCTTCGCCTCCTGACACCATCTCACTCTCGCTGCTATACACAACCAAACACGCGCACGCACACACACCTGCACACATGCACTCGACCAGGAGGCAGACTCTCGCCCGATGCAGCGAGGGCAATGGAAAGTCACTGAGAACATTGGACAAACATCACGCCGATTACAAGCCAGATGGAACGCTTCTGAGGCATGGGACATGCTTTTGAGTTTGTGTGTGAATGCGAGAGTGAGTGTGTGTGTGTGTGTGTGTGGGGGGGGGGGGGAATGGGGGGATTTTTTTTGGGGGGGGGGGGGGGGGGGGGGGGGGGGGGGGGGGGGCGTCACTGTATTGTGACAGGGCTGCAGGACGGGGTTGGAGGTGGGAGGTGGAGATAATGCTTAGTCATCAGTCTCTTTGGGCGGGATGGGTAAGGTGGGCCCAGACTCGGCATGTTACCACAGCCTCTTTCTCCCTCCATCAGCACTCACTTCCTGGTCCAGACAGCAAGCGTCACCCAGGCATTAGTCTCGTATCTATAGCTGTGGTAGAGAGACACAATGTCAGACATTAAATTACAACATAGCACTATAATATCAGTGAACATACAGTGGATCAGTATATATATATATATATACTGTATATATATATATATATATACTGTATATATATATATATATATATATGAAGCTGTATTTAAGAAGGGGGACTACCTTATCATCATTATTACCCAACAAGCTCAACTGCTTTTAGTTTTCTTGGTTAAATATTTCATTTTTTCCAACTTACTTCTATTTCTTATGATACAATCAATTTGTTAAATGGAAATGATTAAATAGTCAAGAAGAAGAATATACTATATATTATATACTATATATATAGTATATAATATACTATATACTATACTATGTATATTCCTTACATTCTTCTCTTTACAAAGTCACAATGATGTCGTGGCACATTGAAAATGAAACTATCACTCTGCTCACACTGAAAACCCAAATTCAGTCAAAGCAACCCAACCTCAACTTTAGGTCTTTGAAGGGTTTGTAATCGAATCTAACAAATGCGTACACCGACATGGTTTCTTGACTCCACACTGAGCCTTTGATAGAAGAAAAACAGTAGGGGGGAGCGGAGGACTCATAATCAGTCTTTCAGCACAAGTTCATCTGCCCCTCACACACCGCTTCCCTTCCCCAGACCCCGGCCTACAAGAAGGGGTCAATGGCGGCATTCCTGCTTTGATATCAAAGGTCCCCTGGTTACTCATGGCCCGAACAAAAGCTTTTTCATCTGGTTAGTGGGCAACCCCCCCCCCCCCCCCCCCCCCCCCCCCCCGTTAGTGGGCAACCCCCCCCCCCCCCCTCCCCACACACACACACTCACTGCTTAATAAAAGCAGGTTCCATTGATGTTTTTTTTTAAAGGGCCACTATGAGAAGATTGTATGAAGATTGAGAGAGATTGTATGATAGGCTGTCCTTATATTTAAATTGCAATACTGCAGAAAAAAAGAAAGAATACGACACTAATTGGAAACCCCTTCTCACCGGCTCATGACGCTGCTGTGATCTCTGTGGACACAGGCTCGATCTCCTTCACGGCCTCCTCGATCACCTCGATCACCTGCGCCATCACTTCTGCGCACTTTCCTGACACCTCTGGCTGGCTCCCTGCGGCGGCCTCCGGGACGTCCCCCGTCGCTTCTTCTGACATCGTCGACAGTTTGTTTGCACTCGTGAGACTCTCTGGCCCCGCCCTGGCGTTGTCATCGACTGGACCGTTACTGTCGAACTCTACCACGGCCTCTTCTTCCAGTGTCGGTTCCTCCACCACCTGAGCTATCTGCAGGACCACCTGGACTGGCGTACGGATCTCCAGCTCTGGCTCTTTGATCTGCTCTGGCTTCGTCTCTTCTGTTTCTGCTTCCACCTCCTCAGCCGCTTGGTTTACATCTGCTTCCTTACTGTTTAATTCTTCTTTGCTCTGCTCCTCCTCTTGCTCTTCAAGGGTCTCATTCTGTGTGACGCCTTCCATTACAACGGTTTCTTCACTTGCTTTGACCTCCACAGCTTGCTTTAACTCTTTCACTGGTTTCTCCTCCTCTTGCTCCTCGCCCTCCTCGACAGACACACCTAGGCTCTCTGTGACCTCGATAGTGAAGGTGTCCGTGACCTCCATGGCGACGTGAAGGGGCTGGGCGGTCTTTGGTTCTGGTTTCTCACAGACCACAGCCACAGGTGTTTCTATGATAATAGGGTTCTCGTTTGGGATCTCAATCTCTTCCTCTGTTCTCGCTATCGCCTGGACAGGAGTCAGGGCGGCGGTAGGATTTTTGGGTTCAGATGTGTCCTCGGGAATTTTCTCCACAGCATCTTGAATGACCACGCTCTGGGCCTCAATCTCACAGATCTGCTGCACATCCTGCTTGATTTCTTCCACGACCGGAGTGTCCTGCTCAACGACTGCACTGACCTCTGCACCCTCAGTGGAGGAATTCACAGCATCGACAACTAAACCCTCCTCCTCGATTTCCTTCACCTGGATTAGTTGATCACAGACAGTCTCCGACACAGAAGCGCTTACCATGACCTCCTCCTCTGAGGTTAGCATTTGATCAGACTCCACACTGTGAGGGGCGATCATGACCACTGTTTCTTTGATAAGGGCAACCTCCTCCCTTGGCAAGACGAAAGAGAGGGTTGGCTCAGTGTCCTTTGTGCCGGTTATCTTGGTAGCTTCACACATCGTTGATGATATCTCTTCAGTCACAACCTGAACTTCCTCTTTGACGGGGACATTTTCTTCAGTGGCAGCGACAAGCTGGTCCACGTCCATCTTCACTATCTTGGTCTCTACAGTTGGCTCACTGATCTCTGCGCTCTGGATGCAGATAGCTGGTTCGGGTGCTGGCGTTATGGCATCAATTATTACGGCTTTTGGAGAGTTCTCTGTCACGGTGGTGGTCTGAAGGAGCACGGTCTCCTCCAGAGAAGTGGTGATGATGCCAACCTTCTCTACGTCAGGTTCACAGGTCTCAGTGGCAGCTTGAATGTCCACCACTTCACTCTGTGAATTTTCAACCATAGGCTCAAGGTCAGTGGTTTCTACCTCGAGCACTTGAACCATCAGCACTTCCTTTTCTGTGACAGAGATTTGCTCTTGACCTGCTGGTTTCTCCTCCACTGTCATCTCTGAACTCAGGGAATCACGGATAACAGCCATGGACTCCAGGTGGGGCACTGTAGGCTTCTCCAGAGCTACTTTGGGGATCTCCTTGGTGCCCAGGCCAGTACAGATGGCCATTGCCTCTTCACGAACATGGACCTGCAGGATGCTATTGGTCGCAGACTCGGCCTTCTTGGTTGGTGGTTCATACTCAGTTTTTTCAGAAGCCACATCTATAGGTACATCTTCAACAGTCACAGACGTCTGGGGTGGAATTTCACTGACTTGGACCTCGAGACTGCCCAACATCTTGGTGGCACTTTCATTCTTTGACTCCTGAGAAACAATGGTGGCTTCTGCAGAGGGTGCAGGGGTGACAGATGAGACTTCAGCTGTGGACAACCTACGTCCCATGCGACCAAGAGCCTTGGGGGACACCACGGCCTGCTCTTCGGTTTCATCTTCCGCGATATCAGTGTCAACCGACTTTGGCGTGGCAGCATTCTCTGCCTCCTCTGGGATGTCGCTGAGCTGATCGTGTTTGTTATCAGCGTCTTCGACAGCAGCAGGAATCCATGAAGGAGACCTTTCTTCAGTGGACACTGTAACATGGATTGCAGCTGGTTCTGCCGGTGCCTCCTGCTCAGCCCCTGCCTGCTCTTCGTACTCTGAGAGGGGAACCACAGCTGGGGTGTCTGAGTCCTCCTCGCCTGTGCTCAGATCACTGGAGGCTTGCTTTTCAACCTTTTTCTTCCTGCGTCCAGGGAAGAGCTTCCTCAGAGAAAAGGACGACTCATCTTTTGGTGTCTCGCCATCAGAGTGGACTTGGTTTGGGGTCTCCTCAGGCTTTTCCTCTGCTTTGGCTTTATTCTTTGACATGACCATGCGTTTCAGTGTGTCCCAGGTGGATTCTCTCTCAGGCTGGCCGGGTAAAGGCTCAGGGGATGGAAAAACCTCTTCGTCGCTTTCTGTGTTTTGAGACGTTACAACAGCGGCCTCGTTTTTTTCTTCTGCTTCCACTTCTGCTGCTGATTCTGCAGCGGCTGCTTCCTCTTCAATCTTTGTCTCCTCGTCATCAGAGTCAGAGGTCCTCCTTGCCTTCCTTTTGGTTCCACCCATACACATGAGGGCCTCCCAGGAGACAGAGGTGTCCATTTTCTTTTTGGGCTCCTCGGTGCTGCTGACCAGTTTCTCTGTGGTTTCTGTCTTTGGTTCTTCTTCGGTTGAATTCTCCTCCTTGGCCTCCTCCTCAACACTCTTCTCTGCTAATGCAGCACTCTCAGAAGAAGACAGTGTGGCCGACTTGGCTGGTTTCTCACCTGTGGCTTCATCCTCGCTATCAGAAGACCTTTTCACGAGCTTCTTGGGAGTCACAAGTCTCTTGAAGGAAGACCAGGCAATGATGCCCTCTTTTTTCTTCTCCCCATCAGAGGCCACCTCACCATCGATCTCCTGGCTTGACTCAATCTGGGAAACCTCCGCAGCAACGACATGCTCCCCGGACTCATCTGGAGAGGAGGGTCCACTTTCCGCTTTGGGTGCCTCTGCAGAATCAGTAGAGGTCTGAAGCTGGTCAGCTGCCTGCTCACCAGACTCAGTCAGTTTGCTTTCAGCGTCTTTCTTGTTCTTCTGTTTCTTTGTTGACAGCTTCTTCAAGCCAGCACCAGTGAAGAGCTTTTTCAGGGGGCTTCCCTGGGGCTTCACCTTCTCCTGTGAGGACAGCAGGTCGGCCTCAGAAGTCACCTCTACTGGGGGCTTTTCATCCTCTGCACTACCTTCTGCTTTCTCCTCCTCTTGTTTGGTTTCATCAGTTGTATCTTCTGCAGCAGCAGGGGTTTCCACAGCGACTTCTGGCTCTTCGGCTGTCTCGGGTTTTTCTTCCTCCGGAGTGACCGGAGCCTCCTCCCCCTTGGGCTCTGATTTTTCTTCCTCAGACACTGCTGGTCCCTCCTCTTTGACTTCTTGCTCTTCCTCAACAGTCTCTTTCTTTTCCTCCCCTTCTGCAACAGTTTCCTCGCTCTTAGCTGACTCCTTGTCTTCCTCCTCTTTCGTCTTCTTGACGCTGGCCTTCTTCCTCAGGTTTGAGAAGAGGCCACCACTGAAGAGCTTTCTGAAGGGGGACAGTGTGGTCTCTGGGGTTTGATTGGCCTCTCCTTCCTTCTCTGCTCCTTCCTCCTTGGCTGCTTCCTCATTTACGTCAGTGACCACGCCGTCTGCTGGGGCATCAGCGGTTTCTGCTTTGTCCGTGTTATCTTCAGTGAGTTCGGCCTCCACAGTAGATGCCTCTGTATCGGCCTCCTTTTCTTCAGCTGTGCTCTTCTCCTCAGCAGTGATGGCCTCCTCCTTTGTAGGTTCATCAGTTCCACTAACCTGCTCTCCATCTTTATCTTTGACTGTCAGCAGCTTCACGGGGTCTTTCTCTTCACTCTTGTCCTTTTTCAGTGTGAACTTAAAGCCCACAAAGCGGAAGATCTTCTTGAAGCCCACCTCATTGGCGTCATCAGGTTTTTCCTCCCCTGACTTCTCCTCAGCAGCAGAGATTTCATTGGCATCAGGTGACTCTTTCTCCAATTCCTCGCCATTCACCTGAGGAGCATCTTCATCCTGGGTGGTGCCTGTGTTCTCAAGAGCCTCCTCCTTCTGAGCCACAGACACAGCATCAGGCTGGCCAACTGAAATGACAATAAAATAAAAAGTTTGTGTGGATTCATCAGATTCGTCACTTTTTTATGCCAATGCCCTGCTTCTGGTGGATAGTGAACAATATTCCCATGATATTCATATAAAAAATGTGTACACTTACTATTTTATAACATTCAATGTTGGTGTTGATGAGGAAATCAAATTAAGTGCTTAAACGGCTAAAATCTAAAAGTTTAATAAACTATGTCATTACTCCTAGGAGAAACCACATTTCAATCATTTGTCATTTTTATATCATAAATAAAATACTTTTGTTCTCTATAAATCATCAGCGATGCTGTACAGAAGGTATTTGCTGAGATCCTGACCCCCTCAAGATGCAATCAGAGTTTTGCTCCACAATATTGCTTTTGGTCATTTAGGTATTACTGTCTGAAAGCATTGTGTCCTGAGAAAACTTCCAAAAGGGTGCATTGACCAACTCCTAGGTTATTTTGATGATTAAATGGGAACATATGTCTTATTCCTTCATTGTGAAAAAAATGGCATATTAGCAGCTGAGATAACAGACAAAAAACCACACATACAACCCACACACATGATCCCTCTCCACCACATCTATCTGTTTTGACAGAGGAACGCCCAGGGGGATGACGACCAGCATATGTCTGAAGCTTTTCCTCCTTTTTTTTTTCTTCCTTTTCACACAGATCTCACTAGAGTCTGGGAAACCTCACATCTGAAACCACTGGACCCTCAAAACAAATTCCCAGGACCTTTAATGCCTAGATATCAGCTTACCTGATTACACACACTAGGAAACACAATGATGCATGTGCACTGCCAAAAACTATGCACACTGTGGGAACTACCCCCTGCTCTTAGCAACTTGCAGGCCCCAACAAAACACATATCACTGCTTTTAACCATAAAACTTTTTTTTCTATACGTTTTAATGTACAAATAATACAAATTCAAAGGCAAATTACAATGTTCAATATGCTACCTTCTACAAAACTTGGATTCAAAGTCAGCTTGTTTATTTCTTTTTGTCTGTGAAATGTTCTTCTCTCACAGACAAAAATGTAAAAATGTGCGACCACAAGTCCACATCTTTTTCCTAAATTATAGACATGAAGCTTCAATCAGGAGCGCAACATTCCTGGAATATTTCCGCTTTAAAATAGAAAAGATAGTACGAGACACAAAGGTGGTAATTGGGTAAAACATTTAGTCAAATACTGCAGCAATAAATCTGAGACACAAAATAAAGAAGTGCTTAAATTCACTGATGCTGCCATGGGAGTGGTGGGTGTGTGGGGGTGGGGGGGGCACGCCCACATCATTTATATGTATAGATTTGTGAAATGTGAGCTATGCTGCTAACTACATGTTTGGGGAGAACATTTTTGGGAGCTTTAAAAATTAAATACCAGGGGAATTTAAGAATGTTTATTTGTTTTTCAGTTACTACGTCACGCCTATGCCCACTTAGGCTTCAAACCAATACAATTAACAATACAGGCCTCTACTACCCCTCCTTAAAAATCCCCAGTCCCCTTGACCCAAATTCCACCACAGCAGGATGGATGTGGACCCACCCCCTTCCCAAGGCATACACTCATGCAAACACAATAGCCCTCCTAACCCTCTCTGGCTTCCAAAAATAAAAGACAGGGGGGGGGTCGTCTTTCCGATTATCAAGGCACACTGAAGTTTGGAGTTAGCAGACCTAACTTGTGTAAACATGAATTAAGTCAGCACCTGGGCAATTTATAGGATGCATGAATGTCACATGGAGGTGGGGTCTGTGTCACATATGTGTTATTTACATGGCAGTTGTCCACTCACACTCTTGAGCAAGCAAGCAAGAGTGACCACAAATGTATGAACTCAAATCATCACACATACAACCAAAAGTTCCAATTTGGATGAAACAAATCCTGTGCACCATGGTATATGTTTAAAAAATCTTTGCACCTTTTCCTTCGGCGATGTACAGTAAAGTTTCAATGTGAGTGAGAGTTTTTGTGCGAAAACATCTGTGTGTGTGTGTGTGTGTGTAGGTGGGGTAAGACTGTTAGTAAGCCAGACGAGGCAATGTCCATCTACATGGATAATAAAACAGGACCCATGTTGATTTAACAGACTACTGGAACCTCTCTTCTTTTTGATCTCTGTTTTCTGGCCCAACACTTTTTTTCTAAACAGGCACACAACTGAGGGGGTGAATGTGTGGGTAAGGGTGTGGGGGGGGGCAGTGTTTTAAATAACGACTGTACTAGAAAGAATGCGAGTGTGAGGGGTGAGGCTACAGGGGGTGAGTGGAGTGGGGGGGAGGGGGGCAGTTAAGAGATGAAGGGACCTGGCTGAAGTGGAATGGGGGGATGCTGCCCCGAGGCTGAAGGCCCTTACTCACTTTAGAGGGTGTTACATATCTCAGACACACACATTCATAGCTGAAATGTTTCTCTGGGCCGGAGACGGACTTTGTTTACACCAGTTGGAGCATGTGGTAGCGGGACGCTCTCCTCTTAAATATCATCACCGCCGCCAAAAACCATCGCGAACCTACTCCATTGAGATCAGATAAAGTTTAGGGTCTCTGCACAACCGCGGACACGAATCTTAAGTGGTTTGTTTGTGAGCGCACACGTGCTGAGTGGCAGCTATTCTTTCGGAACGCTGTTTACAAACTTGCCCCCAAATGTATGCAAATCCGCATTATAATGATTTCGTCTGGAGCAGAAGCCTCTTTAAACAAAAGACGTCAGTTAAAAAAAAAAGGAGGACAAGCAAACAACGCCCACCCTCCCCCGCCGGGACCCCTTCCACTGCCCCCCACTCTGTATCAAAAGGTGTGGTCAACGTGTCTCCGTGGCTCCGGGGGACCTCTGAACATCTACGGCCGAGGCGCTATTAACGCCCACAGTTGGGTACCTCTCCGTTATCTAATTACCATCCAGCCAACGCCTGACGTATGCTCTACTAACAAACAAAAGACAAAATTGTCTAGCTATATTCAATCATTTATTGGCATTCCAGTCATGTGTTGCAACCGAAACCGGTGTGGAGTCCAGCTCCACTTCACTCCCAGTTATAAGGCCCTAAGAAGAATTGGTCATGGCATGTAATTAATTCCATACGCCCCTCTCTTTCTCCCCTCCCTATCCTCTGTGGCTAAGCTGAATAACCCCAGTGGGAATTAGGATCCCACTCTAATCTAATGAAATACTTCACATGACGGGATGCTGTTAGCCGTCTCGACCCAAATAGGCCGGACGAGCTGCAGACAAGCTTGGAAAAATGTATTCCTCTGAATTCATCTTTATGTATTTCTATCAGGCAGCTGTCACTGGGTGGCTATTTTTTTTCTCCCCCCAACAAGATGTTTGGTGGTTGATCTTGGGCAAAGACATTTGATACTGCAGTGAATGTGAGTACACCAAAACAAAAGTATTCTTCACTTTGAAATAAGCAACTGCAAAGTAGGTAATTGGGGTTTGCTCTCGAACAATATTGTAAAACCACTGGGGATGAACAAGAATGCATCACTTGACGATTAGAATTTAAAAAACTTCTCAAGACCTTTGAAAAACTACTATAGCATAGATTTCCCCCTTTTACACAACAGAGGGCAAAGCAAAGCCACCTCCGACCGAAATCACTCACTCGTGCCGGAGCAACTACAAACCACAATGCAAAGTAACCACACCCTCAGGACAACAATGCCTCCGGCTGCACTCATTCATGTAAGGAGAAACCACTGGCTTTAGGCTCTCAATGCATGGTAAATAAATGACGATGGGCCACAGAAAAGTTCTAAAAGTTTCTAAATTGACAGATCAATCAAATCCCTACATTGTTATTCATTCAAGATTGATCATTCTTCTTACCTGTTAGAGTAATTGTTCCAAGCATTGGTAAGCGCCCAAAAATCCTTTTTCCCAAAAAAAAAATTATTACAAAAAATATCAAAACAAAATAAAAAAAAATAGGTGGTTGTTAAAAAAAAAATATATATGTATATTTCACAAAGATGAAGTATTTGTATTGTTTCGCTCCACTCAGTAAAATGTAATCTTTGCAGCTTTGGGTCGGCTCCGTCCTAACTCTGGGACTCTGGGGGACAGACACTGTCTTTTCTTTCTCACCCTGTCTTCCAGCTCTTCTCAGTCAGTATGGCCAAAAAGGAGGGCTCCACACACATTTCTACACACTGACACACATGTCATGTTAGGACCACCCCTGCCTCCCTCTTCCTCCCACCTCCCTCCCTCTCCTTTTCTTTCAGCTGTTCTGAATGACCCCCCCTCCCCTCTCCCACACTCGCCTTCCTCCCCCTACTCCTCCTCCTCCTTCCTCGTCCACTCTGAATGGCCCCCCCTCCCCTCTCCCACACTCGCCTTCCTCCCCCTCCTCCCCCTCCTCCTCCTCCTCCTTCCTCGTCCACTCGCTCTCCCCTCAGACCTCCACCCGGGATGAGTGGAGCTCATCGTGTGATCTCTCAAAGAGACATTTGTCTCCTTCCATTGTACACGTTCAAACTCCATATAACCTGACCACCACCGACATGTCACATACACAACATAAATTATTGCTTAGGAGGTGAGGGTGCCGGGGGGGGAACTACTGTCCCTGCACATAATAACCAAGTGTGTCCTCGAAAAACAGGTTCTCAGACACTTATATTTAAAGTAAAAGGAAACCAGTCTTCCTCGCCTCTCCTCCTGTTTTAGGGGGCACCCTGGCTCTCCCCCACATCTCATGTCATTAGTCTTGTAAAGTGGGGCGGAAGTTGGCAAACAAGAGGGAAATTCAGGACTTTACTAGGACACAAAACTCTCTCCATTTGTTCCTAATTGGAAATGGCTGATTTTTTGTTTCTTTAAAGCAAAAGTTGATGTTGTTGACTGCACCGGCCAAAAAACTCCTCAAACCCATTTCAGACCAAGGACCTAAAGCCCAAGCAGGGATCGAGTTGCTGCCTGCCCAGTCTGTATGTAAATACCCCCCTCCCCCCCAATTACACCAATGCAGACACATTTAATTCAGCTTTTGTCAGGGGGGGTCTCTGAAGGAATGCAGATAAATCCTCAGGTACCTACCAGTATAATCAGATCTGTCACACTTAAGCATTGTCCCAGAGGAATGTGTGAATTCCATATGGAGGGTTCCCAAATAGGTGATAACAGCAGTAATCAAGTACCGTCTGCCAGCAGGATCTTCACCCCAAAAGTGTGTATGTGCGTGCTTTAAAATCTATCTAACTCGTCTATTAACAAGTCTCGTCTGAAAAATCCAGTGGCGTGTCTGCTTCGGTGTTTGTCCGCCGCGTTTAAACCCCACACATTTTCCAATACACAACCAAGCAACGTCAATTAGAAAAAAGAAAAAAATCTGAACAAACAAAAAAAATCTTATTTTCTCTTTATCCGACACCACTTCCTGTGAGTTTCTATAGATCCCCTGAAAGGAGAGGGGTGTGGACACCAAGGTCTTTGCCCATGAATGGAAAGCTTCATGGTTTTTATCAGAGCTGGCAAGACTGAGAAAAGAGGAGTTGGGAGGACGAGGAGGGGGCGGGGGGGTCACAAATCTAATGAGACATATTCAGGAGAGGGGATTCAAGACAAATACAAGTGGACACCATTTGTAAATAAATCTGTGCACTGTCATTGTATAACATCCATGCAGCATAAGTAAACATTGAGGTGCAGGTCAAAGGTGAAATCCTATGGCTTCATCAAGAATCACTCCATGGTAGTCATTTTCAAAGAATTTCACTCTGCCATGCCAGCTTTCTTTTATGGAGGTGACTCATCTGATAGGTTTTCACTATCTGTACTATGCGACGCACAATGACTACTATGACTGTATCAGCTGAGTGGACAGTGAGTCAGACTAGTGGGAATTAGCAAGTTGGATGAGAGTACCTCCGCCGGCTCAGCCCGCATCTTCCTTTTCCTTACCAACATCCTTCATATGACTCATGCACATCAGTCACATTCCTGGACTTCCATGCATACAGAGGGGTTTTAATTTAGGCTTCAGGCCACACTGAGCTCCATGGGAAATAGGCGAGCAATAAAAGATCTGAAAGTCACAGGACAAAGCTGGTATTTTCATAGATTATAAACGACCGACAGGACAAGTTTAAATTTTATCCAGTTAACAAATGAGTCTTATTGGTTAAGCACAAAACATCTTTGCTTTGGATCCTATACTGGAAAGGAGGAATGAGAAAACGATACTGGTATAATTCTTGACGTTCACAACACTCTAGTTTTGTTTCTTTTCTTTTTTTAAGCCATAAAACAAATTGCATTCACTACGAGTGGATCCCAAGACCACCAGTATGGCAAGTTGAAAAAGGGGAGACAAAGGAAAATGATTCATTGCACTCACTGTAAACATCACACAAGTGTAATCTGGAATGCAATCGTTTTCATTGGTTAAATGAGGATTTGAGCCAAATCCATCCATCACAACAGTAAATTAATTGTAACCCATTTTGTATTTAAACCATGTCTGGGGAGCTCGGTCTGCATAACACAGAGGCACGTCTGTGGGGGTGACGCCCCACATATCTCGATAAATCAGAAAACATGCCTGAGTTCAGGAATGTTTGAGGAGGGGTCCTGAATGGAGCAGCGGCTGGGGGGGTTTGCAGTGCTTTTTTTTGTGTGTGTGGCATGCAAAGAAAGTGCATGACATCATCCGACGGCACGGAAGAAAGCTCCTCCTTCCCTTCCAAGAAATGGATAGGATGATGTTGGAATAATCAAAGGAAAAGGAAATGAGGGTTTTGAGCGTGTGAAAAATGGCCCGAGATAACAGAAAGGTTTCTTCCTGTACCTCTCCTTTTTATTCCCACCCCCCCACCCCCCCCCCCCCCCCAAATCCAAACTACCCGTCTTCCTTTATCCACCCCCCCACCCCCCACCACCACCACTTTCTCCCTTCCATGTCTTGTGTCCACCCGACCCCTCCTCCGATTTGTGTGTGGGCCGGAGGGATGGTTGGTCAAGAATGTCGGACAGGAAGCCGTCTTTTCTTGACATCACCGTTTCCGCTTCCCTTTGCACGTTTCCTCGAGTTACACACGGCATTCTGTCCTGAAACACTTCCGGCCTTTATTGTCCAGCCTGACGTGACGTGATGTGGCCTAGCGATGAGATGAAATCTGCAGTTGCGTATTCGCTGATCGAATGCTTTGTGACCATCCTTTGTTTATTATTCCTCCAAAACAACGGGGGGGGGGGGGGGGGGGGGGGGTGGGGGGGTCCACGTCTAGAGCTTTCAGCACTGAAAAAATAGTCTATATATTTTTTTTTTTACACTCAACTAACTGAAATTTAATCTGAGATGAAATATGCGTCCTTCTCTCACTGTTATTCTTCACAGACGTTAAATGTTGGTCCTGCGACATGCCGCCGTCCTTTGCCATCTGCTATACTTGTCTTCACGTTTTTTTCTCTGCATTCCTGAAATATTTGTACCAGCAATTTGGCGTCCCAGTTGTTGTTATGCCCCATGGTGGCTTCCAGTACAGAGTAAATATAACAGTGGGTACTTAAAATGGGGAATTCATGTTTACAAATGAAACACGCGGAGGATAAAAAAAAAAAAAAAAAATCCCAAGCCCAAATCTTGCTCAACCAAGTGTGGCCCGTGTTGCCTGCGTGCCATAAGAGAACTTTACAATGGCTCTTATCGTGCTTCGTGCTCTTCCTGTCGGCCTATCCATCACCCTCACCTCAGCCACATGCACAGCTCTGCTTAATGTTAGAATGTGGCAGACATCCAGTAAGTTGTGCTCCAAGTCTAAACTCAAAAATGCTCATCAAAAATATAATTTCCCCCCAAAATACCAGTGGAGTGAGATAATTATTGTTGTATAAGTTTGGTGGATTGGACCATTAGTTTCGAAGATATGACGCAGAACCAAGTTGAAATTGGAATCATTTCCGCCATTATGAGTGGAAATATTGCAGTGTAAAATAGTGCAGTTCTCAAGTTTAGCGCATAGTGCCAGCAGATCACTTTTACATTTAATATTAATGCTACAAGATAAGTTTGACACATTTGACAAAGCCCTATCTTCAGGATGACATCACTTTATATGTAAAGGCATATTATCACGGTTTTGGCCAGATAATATCAGCCAATAGATGCAGATAAACTGGGCATCTGCATGAGTACGACTACACTTTTATTCTGGAGGCGACCCGGACGGGGTGGAGCGCTGCTGCATCAAATATCCATTATTATAGATTCCATTTAATTCTTACATCGGTTACAAGGGAAAAACTTCCCCTCTTCCCATTGTCTCTTTTATATATATATATATATATATATATATATTTTATCATTAATGACATATTATAGTATATAGATACTTGATGCATTGCAACAGCATCTTTAACTCTATTAAAGAAGGGAGAGAAGGGGGGGGGGTTACATTCCTGGTTTATTCTCTAAATCCTCCGTGTGCCTGGGGGAGGTTAGGGGTTGAGGAGAGAGATTAGGTTCCCTGATGCCGGGAAAGATGAGAGAGGCCTGCAGAAACGAGCGGTTCCTGGGGGTCTGTGGGGGCCTGGTGGGAGCCTACTGTGAGCGCGGCCTTATTACTGTAATTCTTCAACCTGCAGGAGAATTGTTTGAATACGGCTGAGGCGAGCTGGTTTCGTTGTTACAAATGAAAAGCACATCTTCAAAAAGTTCCACAATGTGTTTTCTCTCTTTTTCTCTGGGAGAGGAATCGACGCTGACCTCATCGATATTTTCCAAATGAATGGTAGATTTCCAAAAAGAAAAAAAAAAAAAAAAAAGCGTTCCGTCCACAGCAAAGATTTAGCAACTACGTCTTTGGAGAAAGAGAAAAAAAAAAAAAAAAAAAAGCGTTCCGTCCACAGCAAAGATTTAGCAACTACGTCTTTGGAGAAAGAGAAAAAGTCCAAAGACCCTCGGTGCACATTCTGCTCGGCAACAGACCGCTCCCCTTTTTGTTGTTTCAGATGCACTTGGTTAATACGGGTCAAGGTAAATGGAGCCTTACTCTCGGACGTCTCAGTAGAGTGTTTTAAACGATCTGTTTCTCTAAGGCCTTGCATTTTCTAGCGTGAAAAGTCTGGTTTGTTTAAGAGACGGAGACGAGGACTATCGACCAAGAGGCGGCTTTCTAATGGAGTCTTCTCCTCCTCTGCCCTGAGGTACGGTATATCCTTAAAGCACCCGCTACATAACAAATGACTAAATAAAAGATGCAGCACGGAGGAACGTAATTGAACAACGGCCAGTGATGGATCTTGCGGGACTGAGGGGCTTTCAAGCACTCCAGGCCAAAACTCTGCCTCCCTAACTCTGTCCTCTGGGACGTCTGCCTTTCTGTCTGTGTGTGTGTGTGTGTGTGTGTGTGTGTGTGCGTGCGTGCGTGCGTCTGTCGAAATCATTCTGACGCTGGCCGATGGACCAGTCCAAACCCGGGACAGCAGAAATCCTACACTTCAATTACAGGAGAAAAAACATGCTCAAAATCACCGTAATAAGCCAACGTCAATCGTAACGAGCCGTGTCAGTTGGAATGTGGGGGGAACATGGCCAAAAGGGGAGAAGGAGCATCGGGGCAGCTGGATTGCGTTATGACGACTCTACAGCGTGAATCCATTCCAGGATCAGACAGAGTTTACGCGAGGGGCGAGGTCCCCCTTCCACAGGCATGATGAATATTTTGGCAACACGACTCTGTGCGTCCCCCCCCCCTGGGGTGGGGAGGGGGATTTGGGTGCGCTTGAGTGAGGCCGTCCCAAAATGAAATCGTGGCCACGCTCTCAAACGCAAACTAACGACACACACACACACAACATAGTCCAATTGCCTCGTGCACTACACCTGCCACCAAGCACCGGATAAAAAAGTGTAACACTCAGACACGCGCTGCGGAACCAACAACCGTGAACACAGTCGGACCGCAGTTTGCAGGCTCTGTGACGCAGCACAATAATCCCAAACTGGATCGTCCCCGCCACCTTATATGATGATAATGTGTGCTTTACTTTTTCCACAGTTCTGCTCCCAATCGTCCGCTTGTGGAACCCGACACCGGCTTTCGACACGCACACGAATGACTGAATGCATTTAATGCGGTGAGCCACGCCCATACGGTCCCGGGGGGAGGACGAAAGTTACAGGGCATGCAGCGATGGAGCTCTGACTGAGGCCCAGCGTTGCCGCTGACGACCACACGCACACTGCAACGAACAAAGCAACAGAAACACACACGCACGCACGCACGCACGCACGCACGCACGCACTCCGCAGTATCTGCCTCTCGAGCTTTCCGGGGACCTTCGTCTTTCCTCTTTTACTGCCGTGAGCCGGCTGGGAGGGAACGGTGAATTACATCAGCGATGAGGTCACCCTTTGGGCTGCGTCTTTTTCCCCCCCCCCACTCTTTTGCCTCCTCTATCTTTACCTCCTCTGGCTCTATCCTTGACTCTTCTCTTTAGCAAAAAAAATAAAAAATAACATTTGAGTGTCCCCTGAAAACTCACGCACGCACGCACGCACGCACGCACGCACGCACTCCGCAGTATCTGCCTCTCGAGCTTTCCGGGGACCTTCGTCTTTCCTCTTTTACTGCCGTGAGCCGGCTGGGAGGGAACGGTGAATTACATCAGCGATGAGGTCACCCTTTGGGCTGCGTCTTTTTTTTCCCCCACTCTTTTGCCTCCTCTATCTTTACCTCCTCTGGCTCTATCCTTGACTCTTCTCTTTAGCAAAAAAAAATAAAAATAACATTTGAGTGTCCCCTGAAAACTCCCTTCCCATGGAATATTCATTGGGTTCCTTTCTGTGCTATAACCTGGTGTAAAACCGGGCCTCCCTGGGCCCCCGGGGACTCCTGCCTGTGTTTTTTCTTTTTTCCTCAGCCAATCTGGCACCCACACAAGGTAGGAACCGACTTGGAGAGGGCTTCAAACACTATTTCACTCCGTTTGGTTTCTATGTTTTATGCAAATGTGAGGGCTGCGGGGAGACATCCCGCAAAGGAGGAAAGACCGACACCATAGCAAGAAAATAACACAAAACGGCTCAGCAGCTCATGTTTTTGGACCCAGCCACTTGTTTCTTTCTATTTTCTCTTTATCCAATTTATCTGCCCTGGTTTTCCTTTAGAGACGCGGCCGTTTCCACACGCCCCTCCGCAGGGCACAGTCAACTTGTGTGAACCGGGGTTGTTTGTGTTCACAAAGGCAACTCACGGACACGCTGGAAAAACAAACACTTTCAGCGGGTTTAATCAACCGCCTCAAGGAAGATGATTTGTACTGCAATGAATATATGTACCTGCTATGTCGAACTTGACTTTAAAGACTAATTGATGTTCACCCGCAAAATGCCCATAGCAATCTATTGTATTATAAATATGCGAAACTCTCTTTTATTCGATTGATTTCGATCTGCAATTCAAACACTGAAATGAAAAATAAAAAATTACAGCGAGCGAGTTGTTCCGTACGTATGTTTTGCAGACTGCTGCACGACAGCTGCTGTGTGTTTGGACGTTTCACCAGCGGACCGGTCCTTACACCATAAACACTCTGGCCAAACCTGATAGAGGGAGATTATGGGCGTGTGTTTGTACATGTGTGCGTCGTCTCATGTGTCGGTGTTTTGATCTGCGGCTCGGCCTTTTTTTGTTGTTTTTTTTTTTGGTCTGTTGTTATCAGAGGGATTCCTCCCCTCTTCCTGTCTCCCACATTGCTTTTGCTCTCTTTATCATTCAGAGCAGGGACGCGCCTTTCACTCCTCTTTCTTCTCTCTCCCTCTGTGTCTATTGTGTATCTCCCCTGCACTCTTTTGGCCTTGAAACTTTTTCATTTTCTCACTTTCTGACCGTTTTTATTCTGAGAGAGAGTCTCTGTATCAGTCAGCCGTGAGACTCAAGCAGGTCAGGTGGGCTCCCTGTGGTAGCTGCCTGTATAATAACCCTCAGAAGAGGAATGCGTGTGCAGATTAATTTTTCGCGATCAGCAGCCAATCACTGGGCCTGAAATCACACGCGGTGAGGAAAACGACAACATATCAAGCCTGAGAGGCACGCTGCCTTCAGGCCTGAAAACGTTCACACAGTACAACAAAATAAGAGTTGGTTTTGTGAATGTACGTACCTATTCCTATAAAAATCGCCACTCGTCACTAATTAACATAGTTAACAGTGGCGACACGTGCGTATACACAATGACTTTACAACCCAAATTACACTGCGAGTCAACTCGTCACAGGCACTCATACATACATACTCTGCACCCGTGCCCTGCTGAAGGGGTCGTGTTGCTCTATAAATGGCCAGCACTTTTTCATTAAAAAGTGTGTTTTAAGTAGTATAGGGTTACTCCTACCCCTGGGCTAAAACATATGATGTGCGCAGGTTGCTTTGCGCGAGGCACGGGTCGTGGCCTACTAAATATTTGGGGAGAGCACACACGTCCCGGCGGCCCTCCCAGATTGAGAGACACGACAAAGAAAATAAACAAATGCAGCTGCGGGAGATGAACAGAGCAGCTCGGTGCACATGTTAGTTTAGTGGAAATACATTTTACCCAATTTGTTACTGGTTAATGATTATCTAAGATGACGTTTTTTTTTAAGATCCTTAGATCCCTGGATATCTTTAAATCATAAGAGCAGTGCTTTGCCTTGTCCATTAAACAATTTGACAAATGACCTCTTCTTTATTTATACAGAAAATTACTATACGGATACACGTACTGTGAGTTGGGTAGAGGAACAATGAGGGAAAGAGTGTGCGTGTGTGTGTGGTATGCGGATGAAGTATGAAAGTGTGTGTGGCTCCGATGTGAAAGGCCCATGTAGGTGTCCCCTGTGTGTTGACAAAGGGATTAGTTTGGGATAAAGAAGATCTTGCAAATCCATGAAGACATCTCCACACACACACACACACACAAACACACACATTGAAAACGGACCCTTTGCTTACCTTCTGCCACCGCTGAAGAAACAGTACAAAATCCCAGACACAAACACACACAAACATCACTTTGTGTCACGACTCTACACACAGATCCAAGTCAGGCTCTGCAAATAAACAACAGGCCATTGACAGAACAGATAGACACACACAAACGCACGTACATATATAAATATACACACCTTCTGCCAGGGTGTTGTCCTCCGAGTGTCCATTCAGGCTGGTCATGCTGGAGATCTGTCCATTTTTCTGCAGAGGCTAAAAAGGAGACAGAGGGACAATTACTCGAACACACTTGGTATACATGAGGGCACGAGGGAGAAGTTGTGTCTTTGGCACAAAAAAAGTCCATCCTCTTTTAGAGGCTCTTCTTCACTCTCTTCGTGCGGGTTGGACGCGCAGGCCGATGCCACTCTCCTTCCACAACCACAGTTGGTCACCACGCACCATCATACACTCTACGATGTTTTCAAAATCTGCACGTAGATGCCTTTATCTAATCTATATACCCACCAAGTTTTATGTCCAGTGAATTAGCCACTGAGATACAAAGCCACACATAGTTCCAGGCAAAAACACTTTATTGGTAAAAAGGAAAAAAGAAGACCGCAACGCAAGAAGCACAAATGGAAAAGAGTCGAGATTCTGGTAAGCTACTAATAATGAACTGTTACTGCAGATAAAGAATACAATGAAGGATCCATTCATACAATTTCAACCTTCATTTGTCATTATGGACAATATAAACAAGTTAAAAAGATACAACCGGAGCCACAGCACGTTATCAGTGGATTCGAGTCCTGACAGTTTTTTTTTCCCCCTCTGGCAGCCACCAGCTCCGGCTGACAGCTGTACAATGGCAGCCAGGCCCGAGCTTTTGTTCGTCCCAGCCTGACGAGAGGGGAACCAGAGCCTCCCCTCAGAGCAACTAATCTAAGTAATGGACAACTCCGGCTCGGTTCCCAGCAGGACCAAAGTCCTTCAGGAGAGGACCTGTAAAACGAGACCACAGACAAGCCACTCTGCTGGGTACGGATTGGAGAGATGTACTAAGACTTGAGAGAGAGAGAAAGAAAGAAAAAAAAAAAAGAGTTGAGGTCATCCGGAAGAGAGCCGAGTTGTTTTGGAGAAATCCATCAAAGACATCTACGGAAAGAAGACATGTAAACAACATAGAGAGAAAAGAAAAAAACAAACATATTTTGCCCAACCAACAGAAATAACCGAGTCCGACTGCAAGCGGCTGCGATTGGTCGCAGATGTAATCAGACATGTCCGAGCACATTTACTGCAAAACACACAACCGTGCGCATCGCTCGTGTTCCACCGCTGACGCCCGGCAACCTTCACGGAGAAATGGAGAACGTCGCCATGAGGTCATGCACAATCTGGTTACTTAAGTGCACACGGTGCCCCGCTGTCTAAAAGGCCCCGATCCACCCAGGGATACGATGCTTGAGGGAAAACGTGCCAATGCGAGTCTCACGTCAGTGTAGAGTTCATATGGCTTCCACCTCCTCTGCCCAGAAACGAAATGTCCCTGGAATATTATAGCCTGCTTAATTCAACGCACAATATTTTCTTGTCCTGCAAATACAGGATTGATCAAAAGCTGATCAGAAGCTGCGCCATGCACAATTTGACAACATGAAAAGGAAAATGGATAAAAAAAAAATCAGAATGAATTGAAATAATGCAGCCAGACTATTCTCTCTCAGTGCAGCACACTGGAGATGGCGGTCAGGCTGTACGAGATTATTTTTGTCCTTTTATTGCATTGGGGCCGTCCGCTGACCTCCAGGCCACGCAGCGACCCCGCACACCCCTGTCCCACCCCATGACTTGCATTCCCAGCATTCATTGCCCTCTTCACCAAAATTCCTCAGATATCCCAACACTTGATTCTTATTTTTTTTTCTCCCCAAACCCCCTCCTCCAAAAAACGTTCGCTCCATAAATGACCTCAGAAGACCTCACTGACCCCCCCCCCCCGGTCAGAAATGTTGCTGGGACTGTATGTTACCACCAAAGCAAGTCCACACCTCATTATTTGTCAGATATCGTATAGCGTTCGTATCATTTGGATTTTAAACATTCTCAGGGTTTTTTGAATGATCGCGGCATTGATCGAAACCAAAATATCAAGGGGCTGCGTCAAGCTTGCTTTAACAGAATTGGAGTCGAGCACATGTTTGTGCTGAGCAACTCTCCAAGAATTCAGCAAGGAAAGGTGATTTGTCCCCAAAGGATCTCATATCCCACCCGTACAGAAATGGCTGAGGGTGAAGGATGTGTAGGAATTATAGGAATTCCAGTTTCAGTTTATCACCTCACCGAACTGAAACTGGACTGAAATGAACTGCGTCATCTGAGCTGCTCTGAATTCCTCCCGCGGGTCTCTGGAGACAAATGTGTACGTTTCCCTGCCAGTTTTGCATTTTTCGATGTCTGCCCTGTCAAGGTGGTTTGCCGCGCAAAACCAAACAAAAAGATTTTGATAAAGGTCCAAGAAGAGCACAAAGGAATGTTGACTAAAAAAAAAAAAAAAACAGTTTTTGGCGTGATATTATCACGTTTATTTTACCTTAGTGGAAAACAAATCCTCGAAGCCATATTTCTAGGAGTCACATGTTGTATGTGTACAGGTTTACGTATTTATTTATTTTTTTATTGTATAAATAAACGATAACGTAATCGGAACGTACGCTTTCATCTCACTGAAATGTGGGGAAGCCATTGCTTTTAATTCGTCAGTCCACTTTGGCCGAGCAAAGGCCTCAAGATTATCACCATCGAATTCTTTAATTTCCCACCGTCTTTTCCTCGAGCTCAACCGCTCATTGTGCTTTCACTTCTATCCCCAACTTAGCTTTGATTCCCACTTCCCCTTATCTGCCTCGCTCATTTACTTCTTGGCTGCACCTCTATGCTCAGTGGCACCGGGGGAGAGAGAGAGAGAGAGAGAGACGACCCGCTTTCTCCTAAATCACTCCACAGAGGCCGGCCGAGGAGATTTATTTCCCTTAGACCAGAGGCAGAATGCAGGAGGAGGGGGTTAATGGGAAAGACGAGGGTGTCACAGCTGGTCGGTCACATCTCAAAGACAAACCTCTAGTCTAACCACGGTCTGAGAGAGGAGGCCACACTAAGTGTGCAAACACAGGAGCTGGGACTTTCATTCAAATCTGGTCCTCTGCAGGAAAAGGGAAAGAGACGGTCGACCATTTTGAAGCCAGTATTTTGTGGGACAAAAAAATTGTACTTGTACAAATGTATAGGAAAAGTAAAGAAAAGGATCCTGGTGAATGATGATGTGGTGGTTCAAGACATCACGTTAGTGTCAGAAGAACATATGCGCACACAAGTAAACTCGCAGTAGGAGATAACGGGCTTAAAGGCTCTCTGTGGGGCCGCAGTGTGTTCGTGACGGCTGACCTCGCCACCTCTGACCTCCGAGGTGTGGGACGCCTCAGACGAGACAAAAGGTGGACGAGCCGTCAAGACGGGAGTGGAGAGATAAAATCAAACGGAGAGAGGAGGAGGAGCGAGAGGAGGTGAAAAGCAGAGGCGTGGAGACAGAAACGGAAGGAGCCAGCATGACGAGGAAGAACACGAGGAATACTTTTCATGCGACACCGTTTTCACTTTCATTTACTTCAAAGAGAGCTGGATAAGAACATCAAAATTCGAAAAAAAGAGAAAAAAAAGCACAGTACAATGTAGATACTGTACCGACACGCAACTGTGAACATCATTGTTGCTGGTTTTAGAAACAAATGCTTTTATTGTAATGTCGCCATATGTTTTACTCATAATAATCATAATAATAATAATAATAAGAAGAAGAACTTAGGGGAGTGTCAATCAAGAAACTGTTCTTTCAACACGGTCTACTGCACCTACAAGTCAAACATAACATTATAAAGCGGTCCACATTTACTGCCCAGAAACATCTGGGAAAACCATATTAACACACCCAGGATGCCAACATTTGATTTATCAGATTCAGCCCTGAACGCAGGAGCCATGAATCCACTCGCACTCGCACTCACGCACAAAGTGCCAGCAGGCTGTCAGTGTGTCGTTGTGCGAGCACGACGGAAGGAAAACGCAAGACCAACTGTGCCGCGCGAGCGCGCGCGCTCATTCAATATTTGTTCAGTCACGATAGGTCACATCATCGTTGCCGCCTCAAACGACACTGTGCAAGTAAATCAAGTCATCCGAACAGTCCCGATAAATCAAACTCCGCCACTGAGCTCTTCAAAGCGGAATAAAACCAACAGCCTGACTTTTTTTTGGTGCTTCTGTGTTTCTGTGCACATGCATCACGCATGCGCGCGTGTACGCAAGTCAAAATAGCGGACGGACAATTTTTTTTTTTTCTCCAAATCTGGGTATAACCCGATTTTTAAAAAGGTGTGGAAAAAAACAACCATCGGCTCCATCCATTTTTCCTTCATCGATATCTTCCGACAGCGCTCTGTAATCAGAGCACGGTGTGATTTGATTTATTTTTGGCTTTCTGGAAGAGCGGCAGGTCACGATGAATACGCGAGCTCTTCAATGGCAAACAGGCGCACAAGCTGCAAAACAAAAAAAAAGCTCCTCCCCTGTATCTGTGTGTGTTTGTCCAAAGGAGGAGCTGCCAGCTTTCTATTAGTTTTCATGGATGACAGACACATTAAGGTTGGTGTTGGCTGAAAGCTAAAAAAAAAAAAAAAAAAAAAAAAAAAAAACTCTCCTGCAGTTCAACAAACTACAATTCACTTAGTCTATATTCGATTACTCAAACTCGGTAAGAGGATGGGTTTGAACCGGTCCTGTGTTTAGCCACCTTCATAACATTAGGATAAATGACTTAATCCGGATCTCAGTGTCGTAAGTTTTAAAACTTGGGACTTGGATTCGAGTATGAGTCAATCATTGGACTCAAAGCGATCGGTTTAGTCATCATGTGAAGTACTGTTGTATAATGCATTTAGGCTCTGGAGCTTCAAAGCTTGAAAATGATAATGTCATTGTGAAATTCTGTGTTTTCCCCCCTCAGCAGTTCCATTCATTCATAACATGGATCAACTCAGCCTCGTGCTATTTCGCTGGTACAGGAGCCCATGGGTTCCATGGGCAGTATATTTGAATATTGCTAAAAAAAAAAATAAAAAAAATAAAAATAAAATAAAAATAAAAACTTAATGAGACAGCATCAGCAGCAATAGGTGAATCTTAAATGTGCATGCAATCTCGAACACAGACTTCAAAGGAAACATTCAGTTGCTGAGACGCGCAAGTCCCCTGAAATTTCAACGTGAAGAATTGCAATTCTCAATTTGGGGGAAAAAACCTTGGCCGTAAAACAAAATGGACCCAATCAAAAGGAAAAATTGAAAGAAAGTTCCGTCAAAATGAACGACGTCCTTTATCATCCGCCCGACCCGGCATGTCTCAGTGTCCCAACATCGAGCGTGTGGGTCCGTCAGCTGTATTTGATTTCAGCCCCGGGTTCACATCCACAGCGTGAGAAGGAAAACCTGAGGGACATCCAATTAGATAAACAAAACAGCAAGCCAAGACTCAGATGTATGTGTGTGTCGTGTGAGAGAGAGAGAGAGAGAGAAATGGAAATGGGGTAAAGGACTTGGTGACCCTGAAGCTGCGGCGTCCACCTGTTCTCTGCCGTCTTAGGACAACAGATGAATCCAGGTTGTCGTCCTCTACCTACATCAGTGCGTCGCTGACCCCCGACAACTCAACGCCTTCTCTACCTCCCAGAATCGGTCTGTTTTTTCACCCCCCCATCCCCCCCATCCCTTCATCTGTGCGGCTGCTACCCTCGAACAGCAAACAGAGCCAAACAACAACAGCAGCGGCCTCGATGCAGGAGGAGACCCCACAGGACACGATCACAATCAGGGCCGCACTGGCCAGCGTTTGACCCCCCCCGGGGCCGGCCTCCCCAAACTGGGCTGAAACAACAAATCACCTCCCTCCGCTGACCCTCCTGTCATACATCTCTAAATATCTCCTGATAAGCATCGGAGCTCTATAGAGCCATATGTGAGAAAAGTAAATGCCTGTTTGGGGCGGCTGGGGGGGGCTCGCTATAAACGTGGTTCTGATTTGTAAGACGCTTAAACCAGACTTTGTTTTTTTTATGGCTTATAGCCTCAAATTACTTGTAGATTATTGCCCCATATGTGAGAAAAGTAAATGCCTGTTTGGGGCGGCTGGGTGGGTTGGAGGGGGGGGGGGCTCGCTATAAACGTGGTTCTGATTTGTAAGACGCTTGAACCAGACTTTGTTTTTTTTATGGCTTATAGCCTCAAATTACTTGTAGATTATTGCCCCGCTAATATGTGCTCCATCTACATTTCGCCACAGAAACAACATTCGGGGGGTTAGAGAGGTTACTTCAACTCGAAACATGTTAAAGTCCCAAATTTGATGGACACCGGATGTCCTCGAGAGGCAGCACATAATCCCCAAAAGCGGAAAAATCTCTACCTTCTGCTCCGGCAGCAAGAAGTAAACCGAATTATTTTCGTGACAAAAATTGGGGGAAGATGGAACTGGAGAGGAGCGCAACTCTTATGATTTTCATTCATTTGCGTCATTAGCACAGACAATGGAGTCTTAGTGGGTTCGTTAGTCGTGTACTTTCCCTGAGAATGTTGCAACATCACGCCAATCCGGTCCTAATTGCACACAGGAGCAGATATTTCCCGAGGAGACCTTGGTCACGCCTCTCTGATGAAACTTTGCCTCACGTGCGGCTGGGTGCCATTTGACTCCAACACAGTTTAAAAAGACATGTGAAAGAGATCAGCCGGTCCGCCTCCTAGTGCCTTGTTGTTTTTGTTGTTGTTGTTGTTGTTGCGTTTCCTTCCATTTGCTCGGAGGCTTAAGAGAGCCTGGACAGTGGATGGGCTTCGGTTTTCTAATGCAATAAAATAATCCAGTGTAAAAAATGTGGCCTAACGACTTATTCTCGAGTTAAGTCACTGTGTGTCTTATCATCTCAATCAATGATTCGTTTGTTGTTTATCACCGGTCTGATGCACTTTGACTAACCACTATATTTCATACAGAATAGCAAAGTCCCTGAGTGGTGGTTTGACTTATTTCCAATCGCCTCAAATGAGTGAGCAGTGACCACTTGATTCACTTTGCTCTTTCTGTGTAATTATAGTGAGACGGCACCGGGCATCATAAGACACCACTCACAGCGCGCTGCCGCGGCGGTGAGTGTAAATTGTTGGTAAATGCACAGCAATGCCACGCAGTACGCCATCGGCGAGGAAAGCACGTTAACTTTGTCAGTCGTTTATTTTTCAAATCCCTGCTGCAATGTGATCCGTTCCGCATTTTGGCACGTCGTGGTCGTGGACAAAAGCTTCGTGTGGACCAAAAAGTGGCTGGTGCACAGAAAAAGTCATATATATATATATATATCAAATAGATCAAAGAAGTCACATTTAAAGTCATGTAATGGTAAAAAAAAAAAACAAACAAAAAAAAAAAAACAGGGAAAAGCTCCGTCATCCTTTAGCTTCAGCCTGGACGGAGGGATAACTAACAGAGTTAGATGTTCAGCCAAGTAGCTCAGTGGTGGCCGTGCAGGGCCTTAAGAGTCAAAAGTCCAATGAAAAGGAACAGGAAAGCTAACCTAGACGAAACGTGATCATGTTTGTGTTTTTGTCTGGCAGCTGCATGCTGGGCTGCCAGAAGACATGCCAGACGAGCTCCAGATGAAATATCATTAAATATGGAATTGTTATCGTTGAAAGACAAAAGAGGAATCTAATTCAAAGCCAGATTGAAAAAAGATGGACTGGGCGAGCATTTGAACGTGATTTGACACGGTGAGGCAGTCCACCAAGTCTTTGGTGTTTCAGATCATACACTCTTAGGAGCACTGGTGATATTAAAGATGCGTATTTCCTCCATTTCTGACATAAATGGTCAGAGACTGAGAAAATGAAACCGAAACCAATCGACATTCACCGGGGAAGCTGCTGGAATCAGGAATCCAAACCGTTCACACCTTACATTTGTATTTAAGAACAGTACTTGAGAGGATGTAAGGACTTACCTGTTTTTCCAGGTCTGAAAGGTAATTCAAATGGGATTTACTGCCCCAATCACGTCTTTTATGTCAAGATAAACAAATAATCACTAAACGCCTAGGCTGCAGATATTGAAGTCGTTACAGCTCCACACATGGCTGTGAGTCACCCTTTGTCCTTCACCCCCCACCCCGGCACTGATGTCACACTGTTATAAAACACACACTCTCTCACACACACACACACACCTTCCTCTCTCTCTCTCTCTCTCTCTCCTCTGAGATGCAATAAGTGCTGCGTCAGGGCCAGATGCGATAAAAAATAAATGATGTGCAAAAACGGCAACAGAGATGAAGGCAGAGTTGAAGCGGTTCGCGAAAGAAGGAGATGGGATGACAGGAGAGGGAGCAGCCAGGTTTTTTTTTTTTTCCTTTTCAAGCATCCGTATCACAGACCTACGTATTCACATCAGTTATTACAGTGGGCATATGAGCAATTCGGCAGGGCTTAAAAACATATACATTTGATCATTTAGGTAAGAGGACTTTTCACTATAGAAAAGACACATTCGGATGAGGTGTGTCCTCCTCTGTGTAAATGCTGTCTTACTTTGGGATTAGGAGCCATTTTGTTTTGTTTCCTGCAGAAATAATGCCAGACAAAATGGGAGGCCTGGTGCATCTCCCCTGTTGTTTCTGTAGTAAAGTGAAAGCCATTACACATCGAGGCCGTGAAGAATAAACAACAAGGAAGCACCTGCCAATACGTTGCATCAAACCTATTCGTACCGACTGCGATTTGGGACAGTTCCAATACTGGTTCAATAAAAGATCCTGCCGCCTCCTCCTTGAGATAGAACGACAAACTTCACATCATCCTCACGCTGTCTAAGGATGTCCCATAAGCTAAACTACTCAAGCCAATAGTAACCAATAATGCTGCATAATATCGCCTGCTGGATGAAATGAGTCATGAAACAAATAATGCAAAACATTTGATTTGGCCATATTAAGTTTTAGCCTCCCACAATCGCCAATATTTCACAGGTGTGTGATAGGGCTGTGGGTTCTGTGATGGTAACAACATTAGAGCACACACCTACACTTCAGTAACACACACACTCACACACACACACATACTAACAAACCACACTGAGGTTGCGCTTTTTTGTTTTCACTCAACCTCTGTCATCAGTGCCTGTTAAAATCAGGCAAGGAGGGAGGACTGAGGAACAATCGGCTGATTCATGTTCCTTTATGTCACACTGGCGGGTCCCCCCTCTCTCCCTGCCTGGGTTCCACACCCATCCCGAGCTAAACGGTGCTCCGCCTTCTCCCCTGTTTGTTCCTTCCCCTCGTTTTGGGCCGCTGCACACAGGGGCCCCGGGCCTGTCCCCGTCTCCTGGACCATCCTCAATGGATCCTCTGTCTGACCCCTTCCCCCCCCCTCCCCCCCCCCCCCCCCCCCCCCCTTTCTCTGCAAAACAGGATAATCAGAGCCACAGCAGCGTCTGATCAGCCGCAGCTCATTATACAGGAACGTACCAGCCTCAATCAATGCCCATTATATTACATAACAGGATGTCGGCTCATTGGAGTCACCTGCTAATGCTATTGTGATGGGTGGGGATTATGACATGTGACGCATGGTTCACATGCATGTTTGTTATTGTTATTTTGTATTTTCCTTTTCTGTAGTTCAATGAAACAAGAGGACGAATGGGAAGTGGATAAAGAAGAAAAAAAAAAGGGGGAATAGATCCTCTGTACACGTGTATTGTACACTGTTACAATTTGACATGTTTAATACGTTTCCTTGAATAATTTCTCTAATAGACATTACAGGGGGAATTGGCTGCAGAAAGCTTTTTGCTGACCTGCGAATCGCTAACCTACAATTTGTGTGAGCAATGAAAGAACCAGTGAAGATACAGGAACATGTAAAAAAACAAGCGGATAGCTTGAATCTACTAATGACATACAATGCAATTGTTGTAACCTATTTGAGAATTTTAATCAGATCAAGGCCAAATTGGCATGAACATACATTATGATAAATCTCTTTTCTTAATGAATGCATGTGCCTCAAAGGTCACTGAGGGCCCATGCAGCAGCAGCGTAGCTGGAGTTGGTGGAAGGACATGTGTGGGCTGATGGTAAAATGCCCAGAAAACCCTTCTGATGAACTGAAATACATTTGGTACGGATAAATGCAACGTTTTTCTGCATTGTAGGCCACCAACAATACAACCTTCAGGCAGGAAATCCCATTTTGTGCAAACACCCAAGTAGGTACTACAACCTTAATGCAATTGTCTTGATAAAACCTGTGAAGCTGCAGGAGACTGAGGTATGAAGAAAGCAGTTTGGACAGAGTGAGAGAAAAACAGAGTGAGATGGGGAGAGAAGAAGAGAGAGAGGGGGGGGGGGGGGGGGGGGCTCTGCTAAAATTCCGCTGTGGAGTGAGGAGGACGTTTATCGACTGTGAATCAATCTACCACCCATTTCCCTACGTATTAGGATTGGTCAACAGATAGGTGCTAATAAATTCAGCTATACAATATAGAAATCACGTGCAGCAATGGATATGTTATAGCATACGCACGTGATGTGTCACAGCGTCCCATCTGTCTTTTCACATCCTAAGTCACCCTATGATAATAAATCTGCCTCTCACCCTTGGCTCTACGGCACTCAGCTACCAAACGGAATAATAAATCTTTATGAGTAAGTATAGTGTCAACGAGCGTGCCTCGTCCACCTCCTCATATCGGAGCAAAATTTGTGTCATAAACTTTACTACTCAATACGTTGAGAATATGTCAGTAGCACAGGTCTCACTGATACGACACTGCTTTGGAAGTAGAACAACATCAGCCAATACGACCTTGGTTTGGCTGTGAATCCAAATAAAGGCTTTACAAAATATTCAGCCGCTGGCGATGCCAACTCGTCGGAAAACAACCGCTCCGACACACCAGCGTGTGAAAACACACACATTGTTCTTGAGAAACGCACAAGAAAAAAACCCAAATATAACTATGCACAACCTACTGATGGGTGCGCTCTGCCTCACTTTGCGTCTCCCCCAAAGCCATCGGAGCTTTCCAGTGACCTTTCAATAAGAGAGACAGGGCCACAAAATCTGACCTGTTGACCTGGCCCGTCTCAAAAGTCAATAAATCCAATAGGTTACAGGAGGCGTGAACAGAGCAGGTGGCGAACCATGCACAAGTCATTAGAAGGCACTTTCTAAATATTCATTCACACAGTGCTGAACATTTTACACAAAGGTAACAGTGCTGAGTCTGCAGGATGCCTCAGATAATGATAGCTGCAACACATTACACTGCGAATGGAATGGAAAAAAACACCAGTAAATAGGACTCATAAAAAAGTTGGATTCTTGCACGTGTCAAATAAATGAATTAATAAATAAAATGGTTTATTATCCGACCGTATAATGTGCCAAGAGTAACACTACATGTAGGAAAAAGTCCCTGGACTACTCTAACAGTATTTTGCACTGTAATTACTGATTAAATGTTTATGAAACTCTCAACTGGACATGATTTGATTATTTGAAACAGTGCTGGTGACAATTTGTGACTTTGCTGCATTGTTGACCGACGGAAATTCGCTCAATTATTTTAAATTCAGTAAATCATTTTCCGATTCCTGCAAAAAAAATAAAAATGTATGTGCTTTTATTTGCCTGGTTTGCGGTAGGATAGAGGGAAATGTATTTATTTTAGTTGTATTTATTGTCAAGAAGCATGATATATATATTTTGAAAAAAATGTTTAAGTAAATAATAAGGGGCATGCACATGATAAAAGGGCGAAATCTGGGTCACCCACAGATGAGCATAGTGTGCAGAATCTAAATCAATAACTAAGCCATCTCAAAAATAAAATAATAAATCAGATGTGGTTGCTGAGTAACACTGCGAGCTGAGGCTGTTTCACTACTGCGGACAACTCGGAACGTTACTCAGCACAAACTGCGTGGAGGCGCACACGGAGCGCGTGCGCTGCGGCACGTTCGCGATGCGCACAGGGGGGGGAGACTGGGATACAGGAGGAGGGGGGACACGGACACACAAACACACCTGCAGACACAGACAGACAGACCCACAAACCCAGTGATGACACAACGCGTACCTTGACGTGCGGCATCACCTGCAGGTCCTCCGCGGCGGTCAGCTCCTCTCCGGAGGTGGAGGCTGGAGCATCCTCCGGGCTCTTCCCGTCCCGCGGCACCGAGCTCTCTGCTCCCATGGCGGACGGTCGCTGTGAAACTTCCGGTGAGGTGACGGCGTGGATGTCCTGCTCGTCCGAGGCGACTCACTACTGCGTGTGAAGCTGCAGAAAGCTCCTCCGCCGCTCGAGAGGATCCGAGGCTCTACAGTGCAGCTCCGCCCCGGGGTGACCTGGCTCTCCGGAGGGATGGAGTGTGCAGGACCAGCAAACTCTGTCAAGACACTCACACACACACACACACACACACACTCACACTCTCTCTCTCTCTCTCTCTCTCTCTCCTCCAGGATCACATGGGGCTCCGGCACGCCTTGCAGCATCACACACGGAGGATGAGTGTGAGAGAGGCTGCAGAGGACTGGGAAGAAAGAGTTTTAGATGTGGGCCTCTTATTATTGGTCATCTCAACAGGAGGGAGGTCAGATCTCCTTTTAGGGACTGGCACATTTAAAGGTGCTTTAACAGAGCACACACCGTATCCATACACATCCTACACCATCTCCCCAGGGAGCTATTCGGAGGTCAAAAGAAATTGGCTTTGGCACATGGCGAAAGAAAAATTAAGTATTGCACATAAAACAAAAAAAAAATGAAAACAAATATACCCCCACACTTTCAAAGCTTTCACGGCAGACTAAATCTGAATATAGTGGGCATTGTCGTCAGGCACACACAAAAAAAAACTACACTCTGGAATATTCCCCATTCAGTCTATAACAGCCTGTTTGTGTGCGTGTGTTTTCTTCCAACAGCTCTTCACCATCAAAACTCTTCATAAGAAACATCTGACAATGTGTGTTGCTTGTTTTGGCCCGGCCAAAGTTCAATAAAGAAATAATCACAGGGGGCTTCTGGGGGATTTAGAGTACATTGTTAACAATGATGAATACATACTTTTAATATCTCAGTCAATTATACCTTCTACCATATCTCATTTTGAATGGATGAGGTTTCCTCTCCCCGATCTAATGTCTCTGTCTGACATATTGCACATGTGTTACGTTAACATGTGTTATGCGTGTTTGCCACGGAGCCTCGTGAAATGTGACGTGTAAGCAGCTCTGCCTCTGATGGAGAGGGGATAAGGTTGATGTTAAGGTTTAAATGTTAATTGTAGGTTGGGGTGTGTGTTTTCTATGGAATTTTAGAACGCACAAAATGACAGCCCGCGTGCTCAAAGCCAAGTTCACACAGGCCTAGACGGAGGGTCCCTGAGGCCACACCGAAACCAAAACTCACAACAAAACAACACAAACACTGTGAACTGTAAAAAAAGTGCACCGTTACACCGCGACACAAACCAGAATCGCAAAACTTGCAATGAAAGACACTTTCATCTACTTTGGTTTTCAGTGGCGTAAAAGCAGATCACATCCGTATCAGTGGCACATGGCATATCGTTTGAGAAATCACAACATCATCAAAGTAACCACAGACAAAAAATGAGATAATGGGGGTAAAAAAACAACAACTGTGATTTGTGACCTTGTTGGTGTGGCCTAATTTGTAACATTACCATGTGGCTCCAGCTTCCGGCAAAGAAAAAAAAGGGATCCATTTAGGAAGATAATGCCCTAATTTGAATTAACTTCAACCCATTGATAAATTACTTAGAACAGTGGAGGTAGCTGCTTGGTTGTGCAAACATCTACGTGAAGCGCAGCTGATGAGATTGACCCTGGTTTTCCCCTGCTGAATGTGTTTTAACTGCTGATTTGAGGCGGGAAGTTTCCAACAACAGCATCCACTAATTCACTAACCTTTGCCTCGGACCTAAAAAGCAGCCTGTTGTCAATTTAAGATTCCGGCTGAAACGATCCTGCAATTTTTACAAAAGAAGCAAAGGCGCGTTCTTGACACAGATCGAACCAAGCCTGGGAGCCTCGAAACATCTCCGCACTACATGCAGATAGATGACGTAAACGATGACCTTTAAAACGGCAGGAGGCGCTCATTAAAGTGAAAGCCTTACCGGAGATGTCATGGTCTCTCCGCTGGATAAAGCAGTGACGTCAGGCCACACTAAAAGCACATCGCATGCTTGAATACACAAACATTCGGAGGAGGCTGGCCTCTTTCACACTTTACGGCCCTGCCTGTTTTCCTGAGAGGAGAGCGGGAATCCACTCAAGGACAAATACAACTGACCTATAGATCGCCGGCAATGGACTACAAACCAGAGTACACCGCACTATACCGTAGAAGCACAAGATTAGTGATCTGCTGACACGACGTGGACACCTGATAATCCAGGCCGGCATAATCGGAGACATTTTCACAGCACAGACCTTGGAGGGGGCCCTGTCCTTGGTACTGAAAATGGGCCACTCCATGAAATACGAGCGTGAAAGGACAAGCGCTTAAATAAGCAGAGGCGGCGCGGGCGCGAGGCAGCAGCTCCACGTAAACAACCGTAACATGACAAAACGGGGATTTTCCAGCACATTACAGAGCCATGACGAGGGCCCCTCCTCATCAACACCATGTCTTCAAATCTGTCATCGGCTCAAAACAAGCGGTTTCAGTGTCTCTCTCTCTCTCTCTCTGACACACACACACGCACTCACCCACACACACACACTCACAGTAAATATGCCATTGGAGCGCTGCTGTATAAATGAGAGCATTCCTGCGACCCTGACAGCAGTTTAAGTGCCAGATCCTGCCTGGTGAACACGGGGAATAACAGAGCGAGCAGGTGTGGAATGCCACCTGCGACAGGCACACACATGTACAAGTTGGCTCCATGACGAAAAACCCAAACACCTCGTAATGACAGGAGCGGGACCCCAGGGTGCCGCCCGAGAGGCCCGATCATCAGCCAGCGAGGCCCCACAGTGCCTCCAGTGGAGGTCAAGCTTTACCGTGGAGGAAAAGAAAATTTAGACGAGGAATCAAAAGTTGCGATGTGGTGGCATGATGAGAAATGTCTCTTTCTTCGCGTCAGGAAGAGAACCCATGTGTCTCGACAACAGGTGGCCCGAGCCACAAGTCACAGGTGGGTGCGAGACACCAGCACACAGCTTTGGAGTGAGTAAAAGGTTTATTTAGATGGACTAGTTCATCACTGAACCAAAATGTCTAACAGGCAGCTGTCCATGAGAAGACCGTCCAATATGTCAGGACCCACAGATGCTGGATTTTACCCACAATGGTAATTGACCAGTTTGTATTCAGTAACAGCAGAGTCCACTCAACAGTTTGTGTAGTACATGTTCATGAAATGTAGTCATTTGACTAAAACAACAGGTACTTCTTTGCTGGATATATACTTATCTCATACCATAAAATATAATTGAACAACACAAAAAATAATGGTTTCAAAATACTTAGTGCAACTAAGGCAATACAGCCGCTTGGACAGGTAGTTGTATTGGAGGAAAGAAAAAGGCGTAAGAACCATAATGGCCTTTTGTGCGTACATCAGCGATTTGGTTAATAAATACAAAAACGGTGCCCATTCCGGTTAAAAAGCATAAAAACGGTGCAGCACAATTGTAAGACATTTGAGTAACGTTTTTCTCACCACAAAATTTTAAAATATTGAACTAAAAGTTCATAATGATTTCGGAACCTTCCACTTACATTTCCACACAAAGACAACTTTGACATAGAAGGCAGTGGAAGGTCATCTTTGGTATATCACACAATAGCGCCAATAGAGCTACACTTGTAATTAGCGTTTTTGTTTCTATTCTTTTGTGATTGGGATAAAGGGGCATTTGGCTTACTGGGAAGAGCGAGACAAGATTTTCTGTCAACTGTGCAGCGGATGGATTGTGTGTCATGATGCGCACACATGGAGCTGGAGATGTTGGAAAAACCCAGAGCATGTGCCAAAAACAAGATGTGGAATATAACCGTGTGTGTGCTGCCTCACAGACTGTAGGCCTGGCACTGAGTGTAGGTAATAAACCGAAGTAAACTCCTGGGAGGAAATAGTCCCATGTAACATGTTACAAAGACAATTACTACTTGTAAAATATTTATACTGACGAACAATGCCAGTCCCCTAAGACAACTGGAATGGTAGAATATTTTTTATATTGTTGTATGCGTGGATATAAATGGATCTCCTTAATTGGGGCCTGCTCAGAAGAGGCCAGTGATCTCCTCGGTTACCGGGTCGAGGTCAATGTCGTAGAAGCAGGGTCGGGTCGGCAGGCCAGGCATGGTGCTCATCTGAGGAGACACAAACACAGAGGGCGAAACACTTTATAGGTAGACTGAGGGTGAGGAATGAAAGATGTCCATTATAGCCAAAATCAAACGGAAAGTCCTACGAGGAGAATGAAGAGAATAGTGTTGAAGGGCAGGTGCACTCAGGGCGTGGCCACATCCACCTTTGCCGGTTCAAATATTGAAATCACGTTTTAAAGAAACAATACTGCACTACGACACTGATTCACAGTCTTTAAAAAAAAAAAAAAAAAAAAAAGTGGTCGTGAAACATGGTCCCTGGAAGCAGCTCATAATAAGAAGGTAACAGCACCACCAGCTCATATTGAAGGATGTATCACAACACAGCTGTTATGGACCAGAAGAGACATGATATTGTATGTCCTGTAAATGAGACAGAATAAGACCCCCACCCCCCCACCCCACCGGTGCAATGACTATAATCTGGACTCATTTAGATCCAGACAGACAGATGATCAGCGTGTTGACAACCTCCACTTTAGCCGTGATGAACCGAGCTGCAGACAGTGGTCCGCTTTGTTCTCACTGTCATCAAAATATCACAGAAATGAGACAAAGTTAAGGAGACGCACACAAAGTCATGGTGGTAATACTAGCTACACTACTTATGGACGGAGATCGACAGCCAGGGGAACGGGGCATGGAGACATCTTTTTTCTAATTTAAGAGTTATGAAAATGTACTGAAAAAGCAAAGTATAAAATGTGCAATAGTTGCATAACACCAACCACCAACCTACAATTGTGTGTGTGTGTGTGTGTGTGTGTGAGAGAGAGGGAGAGGCTTGTGGGAGTGCTGGTACGATTGCCAGCTGAAAGGCAGCTGCTGTGCGAGATGCAAAAAAGAAGAGGGAAATTTCTGCCAAATGAAATTTGTGAAATGGACACAAAAGAGCATGTGAAAGTAAACTCCCAAGTTCCGTCAACAACAGCTCGGCGGGCCAGATGTGGGCAAAATTTGCTCTGCCAATTTTTGTTTTTTTTCTTCATTCAGTCCACGTGGAAAAACAAACATCCCATCTAAAAAGGGCCGGTCAATGAACGCGTTTATTCGCCGTTGTACGACAGGGGAAACAGGAAATAAGTTGCACAGTGCGACTGATCAAAGGAAACTGGGCGACTCATAAAACACTTTCCACCAAAACCCTGCTCCATGGTCCAACAGGAGACCCAAAAGTAAATCATCTCGCTCATTAGGCATTCTTTGCATGTCTCCTTCCTTCTGAGCCAGGGCCAAGTTTTATGGGCCCATTAGCGGAAACGAGACAAGAGTAAGTGAGCGGACAATTTCCTGTGTGCGGAAACGTAACCGCGCCGGTGCACGAAGGGACGATGCGCGCTCAGCCCGCGTCTGACAGATCCTATCTGCTCGGCGTCCTCGCTGGCCGGCGTCGTTTCAACTGAGAGCGCTGTGTCGTGGCCGCGTTCATGACTTCAGAGGGGTCACTGGGCCTGCATTACATTGAATTATAATGATCATCATTCATTATGGTTCACTAATGCTTCTTCGCTGGGAGGTCCGAGTGGCACGATGCAGAAAGCTGGACACCGGAACACTCTTTTAGTGGATATGCATTTGAAATGTTTGTCAGGACATAACTGGCTTTCAAAATAAAATCAGTGCAACATCAAACTTTCTGTAGAGTGATGGTAAAGCCTGAAGCTGCCCACCAGCCCACCTTTTTTTTTAGTCACATAAGACAGATGTTGAGTCCGGCATTTCAGTTGAAAACGCAAATCATCTCAATGCTCATTCCTCTATTCCCCCATCGTCATGTCCGTCGTACACCTGGAGTCTTTACTCCTGCAGGTTTTTAGACTCGAAAGATGCGTAAAAGACAAACGGTCAATAGTTGACGAACCGACCACGGTTTGGAAAGCAACAGAAGAAGCACTGTCCCCCTCTCAAGCAAACACTCCATGGCTAAAGTTGGAAACTCCACTGGGCCAAATCATTTACCCAAACACAATGCGTCTCTGTCCGGGGAAACCCCGGAGGGGACAACGTGGATGGACCCCCCCCTCTGATTCTGGAGAAAAGCCTCAGTCAACCTACAGAAAATCTGGCAAGGAGGATTGGGGAGATGATGAAACAGGAATTCCGGCGCAAACTCTCCCCATTAACCGAAAATAGGAGGAGGAGCAATGAATGCATTACAATATGGGTAAAACATCACAGTAAAAGTCAAGGTTAAGTTTTCTTTTTCATCACCTGCTGAATTTACCTCCTTGACTGCGAGATGATCGGGATAAGATTGAGGAATTACGGCTCACTGAGCTGGAGCGATGAGAACGAAGAGATGGTGGGCAGTTTGAGGACCAGTTCTCGTCCATCAGAGAAAATTCCCCCCACATAACACTATGAACTTCCCAGTGACGCGTCGTAAATGCAGAGAAAATGACTCTCTGTTTTGTAAAGTCTCGTAGTGTCCTATTTAGGAGTCTGGTTCGATTGAAACCGAGCTCCAGGTAACTTCGAGGCAGCGCACAGGGAATTTAATAAAACGTGGTCGTATGAAAATTAAAGCTTAATAAAGGCTGCAGCTGGGACAGAAACATTCATTTGCAGTGCCGTGTAAGTGGACTACACTTATTGATCTTGCAGGATTCGGATCATTAACGGAACCGAAATCACGCAAAAATAAATCAAAACTCTAATTTCAACTTTTTTTCTTTTTCTTTCACGCATTTGATCAGTCCTTTTACCAATCTATACATTAACCAGCTGTGACCATGGGAAACCTCCAGGAATGCTTCTTCTAAATGAACTGGTTTGTGTTTAACGGTGCAGTGGGGGGGGGGATATGAACTCCATAGAAATCCATTGTTGAGCTCGGGACCTCTCCCTCACATATTTGGAGAGTGACATCAGTGCCTTCCTGATCCTTTACCCCGTAAAGACCCTTAACCCACATCTGAACGGCCCCCTCCATACTCGCGCCCCCCTCGCCCCCAGAGTTATGCCGGTGAGATATTTTTACTTCCTTGAGTCAGCTGCGGCATGAAAGTGTGTCTCTAGTTTAGATTTAAAATGGCTAAATATTGTGCTTCTCATTTTTCGAGATAAGCAAAGTCACCCCAACAAAATATAAGCTGCTCAGTCCACAGGCCCATTTCTATGTTCTTTGCTTTTGTCCCACCTGCTTCCCATTTTCTCCGAAAGAGTTAAACAGCGTCTTAAAAAAGCTGAAATATGATGCTGAGGTTTTCTGTTTAAAACCTAATGGTCACTGGGCAGTAAATGCGTGGAATCTAATAACTATTCTAACAAGTGTCTGGTTGAAACTGGAAAAACAAAGAGACACCTGGACCCAGGGTGGGACTCTGCTCTCGAGAACTTTAACTCAGCCCCCGTCTGCAAGACTCATCCCCCGATTGAGACTTTAGAGTTCAAAGAACTATTTGGAGGCTCCCTCCGGGTTGCGAGTCAGAGTTCGGGGGTCATCGGTGTGCCAGTGGCTCCGCGGGCCACGGCACATCAAAGCATGTTAGGGATGCTGGACAGACGCCACACCAAGACACTGCCACCCCCTTCCCAGCATGCCCGGCGTTTGACACTTCCGCCTCAGCCTATCAACAAAAAGCCCTGGCCCTCGGGGCACGCTGGTGAAACAGTGGGACCCAAAAAAAAAACGCTCCGGAAGCAACTTCCTTCCTGCCCCGCCCATCATCATCAACCGAGCGCTTTCAGCGAATCACACGGAGTTTGTGGTTTCCCGGCTGCACAGATCGGCCTTTACGTTCACATCTCACTAAATAAAGCTGAACTTAATATCTGTCCACAATCCCCTGAGCGATCAAAGTGAGCAGCGGGAGAATTTTTGGGCCTGAGGCCGGATACTACAGTAACAAGGTAAAAGAAGGGCACAGGTTGTAAAATTAGATTCAGCGTCTAACGCAATAAATAGCCTTTCACAGCTGCTTTGACGTTGGTCACATAGCTGCCTAGACAAAAATGTTGAAAATGCACGCAAACAGGCAAAAACACGGCACATAAATCCATGTCAACTAAAGCCCTACTGTGACTGGAATGGATTCTTTTAGAAATATATGGTGCCAGAAAAAAAATGATCAAGCAAAAGAAGCAAAGCAAAATATAGACAGAAAGCAAAAAAAAAAACATATTTATATATTCCATGCATTGAAATTTCCAGATAAAAAAAAAAAGGATCCCAATTGAATGTTGTGTAATGCTTGGTTTAAGAGTCTATTCTGCAGTTCCATTTTTCTATTCATCAGACAGTAATAACTAGATTTATAGTAAATAAAAAAACATGCACCTAAAAGGCTCGTGAAAACCCTTTTATAAACCTGTGGAATGCGAGTGTGACCCAAGCCAACGAAGTTAATATTAGATGCAGACCACTTACCGTTCCCACAAGTGGGTAGACGAATCCGGCCCCGACGCTGGCGCGGACGTCTCGGATGGGCAAAACGAATCCCGTGGGAGCACCTTTCTTATCGGGCATGTGGGACAGGGACAGGTGGGTCTTGGCCATGCAGATGGGCAGTGAACCGTAGCCCTGGTTTCAGGAAATAAACAAATGAATGATTTTAATGGCATCCGGACAATAAGGGATAGGCAACAAGAGAGAAACACACTACACATCGATTCATTGGTGGAACTAGGCCACAATGTCAACATTGCCTGCCAGATATAGATTTTTCTTTTCCAATGAGATAACTCCGATTCACTCAGCCAGTCCGCGCCAAGAAGCGGTGGAGCCAGCATGGCGAGAGAAACGCACACATTGTCGTGTGGCGACGTTTTCGGCACTTCTCCGATTTAAGAAGATAAGCGCGTGACAATATGCTCTTTGGTTTGGTGTCAACCAGCAGTTGCGGCAAAGTCTTCTTCACGGCAACGTTGAGGAGCCTCTGTATAAAAAGGCGCCAATGTTGGAGGCCGTTTGTGATCTCACCTGTTGATTGTAGTATTGTATCTTGGCTTCAGCCTCGGGAGACAGCTCAATGTCGTCTGCTCCGTACACTCTCTGGGCAATTGTTTTGATCTTCTCTGCTATCGGTGTCTACAGGAAGAAGACAGGCGGAAAGGGGAACAATTGGGTCAATTCCAAGACCTCTCTGTAGCACGATTACAGAAATCCTAAACTGGAACAAACTAGGACAAACAAGAACAAACTCACAGATCTCCAAATCATTAATACGTCGTGACAAGATCTGGCAAGTTTCAATAACGCAATAAAAATATAATCCTGGATTCCCTTTATTATTTAATCTAGTAATCAAATTAAATCCTGCCATTAAAAAATAGTTTACAACTTTTAACGCCATACTTTGATCCATTACTGGATAATTGAATTCGCCTTGGGACAGTTGTCGGACTCGTGGTGTAGAGGCACATGAATATTGTAAATAAGTGCACACAAACACGGACACAAACACGTCAGAGTAACAGAATAAGTTAATTTAAGTCACAACTTCCCAAACTCCCTAACTGGAACCATCTGATGTTTTTTTTTTAATCTCCATTGTCTCTGGCTATGCTCCAAAGGAGAACATCATCTATTACCGCAAACAGAAAGAACCGGATACAAAAAAAACAAAACATGGGATAACGACAACTGCCTGTTACACACCAAAGGAATAGAACCCGTCAAACGGGATTGGACGGATTTCATTACGAGGCGATACTCTCAGTTGTGATCAGCTGAGCGACACAACGCGCAGATTTGCATTTACAGCCCTGAGCTCGCACCTCGATGTCGTACAGGAACTGGAAGTCGCTGGGCGTGTTGGCGGCGGCATTCACAGCCTGGGCCAGATCCAGAGACCCTCGTCCGCCCTGGGCCCAGTGGTGGCACGGCACGGCATCAGACGCGCCGCACTCCTTGGCAATCTGACACACCAGGTCGATCTCTGCTTGGGTGTCGGTCCTGAGGGATCACAGAGAAAAAAAAAAAAAACACTGTTAAGACTCATAAATGACTGTACGATTGTATTTTGTGGATGCGCGTGTCTGCACGTGTCCCACTTGAAGACGTTGAGCGCCACCACCACTGGTACTCCAAACAGTTGTGCGATTTGGATCTGCTTTCTCAGATTGCTATGGCAACCACCTGAAACCAGACCCAGATTCTAGAGCAGAAGGACGCAGCAGAGGACATAGAAATAGGACAAAGATCAGGAATGTATGGCCATAAATACATTGAAATATAACAAAATAAAACGATCTACTGTCATCAAAGCATACATTCGCCATCTTAACAATAACTGGATTTTTATTTCAAGAGATTCCGGTCACATCCCGACTGCCCAGGCACGCTTATTCCCTTAAAATGACTTCAAAAATATATTTGGGGGTTCCCACTGCTTCCAACACAGTATTTACAGAGCTATTATTTTGTTATGACAGGAAATCAGTAATTCCAATGAAATCTTGAATTAAAATTATTAAATTTCCTATTTACCAGTTTAACTGGACTTGGCAGTTTAATCGGTGCCTATGACTTTTTTTTGATGTGGTATATTGATTGTATTCAAAGTCATTATTCTCGGTGTGGTAATGTAATACAGTATTGAATAACACTGTGGTAGCACCCTTGTGCGAGCTGACATTCAATAATCATTTTCTCATTGTGTACAACCACGTTCAGAGCTCAAGTTTCCAAGTTGAAGGCATATTCATACAGCTACTCAAATATTGACCACAATAATCTAATACTGCACTGCATAAGAGCGTGTGTGTGTGTGTGTGTGTGTGTGTGTAGCCGCAGGCTCAGAGCAGTAAGGCCATACGGATGCCATAAATTCATTTCCCTGGATCCGTTTCGCCCAGAACTTCTGGTTCTCGTTACGAGCTTCCCAATTAACTTATACCTATATGGCTTCATTATTTACTCAGCTGAACCTGGCTGAGACAGCAGTGATTCTGTCCAAACATCGACAGACACAGCACCCAAAAAACGTCTATACAGCGGAAACCACATAATCACATGCGAGGGTTCCATTTGTGAGGCTAATCTAATGAGTCAACTTAACCGAGTTATTAGCGCCTTGATGGAGCAGAGACTTTTGACTGAGAGTGACTTACAGAGACAAACGGTGAGACTGCTAACATTCTCTAGGTAAACCGGAAAAATAAATGCAATTTCTCTACTCAAACCACTGTGTAGCAATTATTTTTCTAAAGTCAACATTTTGATCTTTTTGCCATGCTATTGTAAGAATGCAAAAAAAGAAAAAGAAAAAAGAAATCAAGGCAAAACTTTGCTTATTTGTGTGCGTGTGCGAGTGCATGCATGCATACATGTACAGTATATTAATGTTCATTAATATGGGTCTATACGGTTCATACCTCATCAATGTACTCTTTAGGAAGAGGTGCTCCTGCCGACACCTGAGAAAACACAAAGAGAAAAAACTTTGACACACCTCAGTAATGTTTCAGCTTCCATAATCAACATTTTGGGAAAGCCACTCCGAAGATTACTGCTGTGTGGGGCATTCATTTCAGGGAATGGGATGCAGCCTTTTTTTCCCCAAAAAATGTAAAATGAATTTGAGAATAAATAACTGGAATATTCATACTCAGTACTGACTCCGCTACCTACAAGATATTGTATAGGTCCACGTTATTGTATTCTGAGAGAGAATTGTGCGGATATAAAAAGGTGGCCACGGTTAAGTCATCATACGTGTCATACTGTGTTATATAGTAGGTGGTAGTAACAGTGATGTCATTACATTTGGGCCTCCTCCATGCATCTTTAGCGCGCGGACAGTTGCAACCAGCACCACCACGTTGGGCCTCAAACCGGACGCTCGACATTTGATGTTGAAGAATTTCTCCATGCCGATGTCGGCTCCAAAACCGGCTTCGGTCACTGCAAGGACACAGACGAGACGCTTTTAATCAAGGCACAACTCTACGGGACACAACCATACCGTATCCATATTTTTCTTGAGCACATTAGTAAACGGCAGCATCATCACTGGGAACGTGTTCTCGTCTACATACATTATAAAGACATTATCCTGATGCCGCGGAGGTCGACATTATTCTGATACCAAGCATATCTCAATTAGACCCGAGTAAAATTGAACATACGCGAGCCCAACTCATCATGGGAATAAAGGGTGACCGCCACCGCGTTTCTGTCTGAGCAGGAATGCTGTCTTGGATAATATGTTTGGCGTAAGGGCCTCTGATTTGGACAGGCTCCAAAGAAAGCAAATATTCCACCTGGAATGACCGCCTCGTTAAGATAAGATTTCCTGTTGCCCTTGTGTGGGACAGCGTGTGCGTGAATGGCACCACTGTACCGTAACACTTGCAAGTGGGGCAAAACTACAATGTCAGAGGAAAGCCGGGGCCTATTTCACACCCGACGTGTTTAGTGAGGTTTTAACAACTCGTGGCATGTCGTACCATTTATTGCGGTTTTATATGGACCCAAAGGGAATACTGTCATTTGAACATGGTGGGGAAAACAATAAGTTGGCTTCCAAGGCTGCTTATAGGACAGCTCTGGTACTTGGTTGGAGTGAGAATTACAAATGAAGCCGCAATGGGACGACATCATATAATCTTCTCCCTGCCAGCCAGTGTTTATTTAGGTCCAGTTTAAGTATCGAGCTTTCTGCACTGTTGATGACCAACCTTGTTGTTGAATGGCCCGTGTGTGCGTGGGCACCCACATTGTAGCTAACCCTATTTAAAAGGTAATTTAATGACAAGGTTTCAAGGGAAATGTGACCAGGAAGCATGTCCGCAAACAAATTTAATTAAGATAAATGTTGTATTTGTAATTTCATCATCCGTGCGTGCGTCTATGCAGAGATTTTCCACAAAATTCACACCTCATTGAGTGCGGCAGAAAAAAAACGAAATCTAAACTTAATCTGCTTAATCGAAACGAAATATAAATGTAATGTCACTACATAAATATTTCTAAAGTAGCTGCACGATGATAGTCGACAAATAAGAGTTTGTGGTTGAGTGCTTTTCTAAAGCTCGAGTGGAAAAAACAATAAAAAGCGGGGTAAGAAGAGAGTGGCAGAAGGAGAAAGGAAATAGCAACGTGCCATGAAGTTCAAATTAAATTGGAGACGAGAAATTCCTCGGTAGAAAGCGAGAGGAGAGAAATCACAATTGTATTATTCAGACTTTGGGATTATCCTAGAGATGCAGAATCTTGACACAACACTGCAAAATAAATGAAAATATAATGAGTGTCAATTACAATATTGACACTGTGGTTTTGGGGGACCAAGGCTGCATAATCTCCAGCATCAGTTTAGAGCAACAAATAAAGCCTGAAGGGATGAACATGAGAACGCAGATTCGGCTCCGTGCCCAGATGTAGCCTGCCAACCAAAATCAAAGTGTTAAATACCATCTTTGTGGATTATTTCCAGAAATTGGGTGATCTGCACAATAATTGGGAACAAAGCACATTCAGAGGGCTAGGAAAGAATACGAAACGACAGCAAATTGGACAAGCTCTCGTCACATTACACCCTGTGGGAGAGCGAGCCCAGAGGATTTCATGAGGCAACACTTGTGAGCTGCCTGTTCTGTGCGACAACCTTGAACGGTCCGGAAAGCAAGTGGGGGTGGGGGGGTGGGGGGGAGCATTGGTACCAGAACCCTGGCCAATAAAAACATGAGCAGAAAAGGCTGGAAACTGGGTTAGATCCACACCACGATTTACTTCCTTTAAAGAATGTTCCATAATAAAACCAACTTTTTTTTATTATTATTGATTAATCTTTTGATTATTAAAAAAAACAAATCATGGTTTACCTTTTTTGAGCAACAGTTATAATGCAAAATATTCAATTTAAAAACGTTTTTAAACCAATAAAAGCAAATATTTGATGTGCATTATTAGACCACTTTTCAATATTGCAACCCTTGAATATTCGCAATATTGAGTATTATTATTTCTTTCTGCTTTTAGGGAGGTTATCTGGGCTCAATGCTCCAGACTGTTAATGATACTGGAATCCATCACATCCTGGCGCGAGGAATTTACCCGCCTCCAATATCACCATTTCTCAATTTTAAGGCCCGGTTTCAAAGTCACTTAAAAAAAAAATACAATACGATACTGATCATAATGAAGCATTGCTCCGAGTTTGTCCATACAAACCCCTCGCTCGGTTCATAAGGAGTCCATGTACTTTCCTTGCCACATAAAAACAGCTTTCCGAGATAATAAAACAAAACGGTATATTACTTGAAGACATTTTCATGGGTTCACATGAGTATCAAAGACTCCAAAGACTTATCTCAGTTTATCGAAGCTCTGATTCATGTCTTATAGTTCAGGCCATTACTTTTCACTGCCCGAAACGTTTCTATAATCACATTACACTTAATGTGCCAGAATCTGTCAGTGCATTTAGGATATAAGATCAAAATTCAAAGTGCCCAACTTTTTTTTTTTTTTTTAACCTCCAAACAATCAAAAAAGAATAAAATCAATTCCAGTGAGAAGGAGATTCAAATTTGTAGCATCCCGGAAAAAAGTTGAGGGGAGGGTGTGGGAACGTGAGGAGGCGAAGCCGGGGTGCATGCATCACAGCTGCCAGGGGGAGGAAAAAGGAGGGAGGTGGAGTTCCTGGCATACCTGGGAGTCAGGTAACGAACACACAGACGGGCGAGGGAGGGAGGGAGGGAGGGAGACGGACAGATGGAAAACAAGTGGGACGGAGATTTAAAAAGCTCACATGAGCCTCCCCGCCTCTCCGGTCCAATGTTGTGAAACCCAACTCTACTGCCCACGCCGTCTACAAATTTACCCGGGTCACGGGCGAAAGTTTGTGTTGGCGTATTTCCTACTCCTTTTACCTAACCGTGGCCACGCACGCACGCACAAATAAAAACACGTCTCACTTTGGCAGGAACCCGAGCCTTCAGGGGATTAGCGCGCACATCAAATGCACCTGACAAGCCCCACAAAAACCGCACACATTCCCAACATATTTCTGCAGCCAACGTCAATAAAGAGAGAGAGAGAGAGAGAGGCGCAGGAAAGATGGACGGATAGAAAATGGAACAACTCAAGCGTGCTTTGACGTTGAGGGGATTAGTGTGGTTTACTCTAAAGTACCCCGGGGGTATTTAAGATGATCAGTCCGCTTCCTTCCACTCTCTCCCCACGTGTTTTTTAAAATCAATCATCCCACAGCTTTTCCTAGAAAGTAACGCAGGGGCATGACACCGGAGCAGCACAGTCAAGCAGCAACTCGGCTCTAGGGCGTTCGAACGGAACCAGGCGCACGAGGAAGACAAGCGAAGGTCAAAGGTCACAACCACAGCAAGTCACGACTGGGACAAATTATAAATGACTGTTGAGTCTTCCCCTTCTAAGGAAGCTCATGCATTTAAATCCTCCACATCTGGGACTTCACAGTTACCACGTCGCATGCCCGTCATCGCCGGGGGTTTTGTGCGCGTGTTTCTGCCTTCAGCTCGTGTGTGTGTGTGTGTGTGTGTGTGTGTGTGTGTGTGTGTTCTCACCGACAAAGCCGTCCTGTCCGACCAACTTCAAAGCCAGCTTGTCTGCCAGCACCGAGGAGTTGCCATGGGCGATGTTGGCGAAGGGCCCAGCGTGGACAAACACCGGCGTACCCTGAGACGAGCAGAGGGGGCACACGAGTTGAGAACACAGTGTCACACACGGACATGGAACACAGTTGAATTGAGGAATAACCATTTTCCTACACAATCAATTCTAACGTGTTTCCGTTAAAGATTCCGGGATAAATATTGAGGAGTGAGTGGACGCAATCTGCATTCGCAAGTTCAGAGGTGCTCGCTCGGCTGGCATGCCGGCCAGACTGCGGGCCAGGCGTCCTTCCCCTGCTGACCTGGATGACTCCCCAAAGGCTCGACGTAAACACAAACTACAAGGGCCCTTGGAGTGTGCCCTTCTCTATATCGCACAGCGTAAGACCAGTACAATTGCTGATTAAATGTACCATGAACATACACAACACAAGAGGGGGACAGTGAAAAATGCAATACAGGTCACAAACATGTCACATGGACATAAATGTAAAGGTCGAATATTCAAGTGAAAATAATATTAAATGGAAATGTCTATGACAGAAGACATCTCATAGTGTCAAATTTTTTTCCTCAACCCTGAGGTGAAACCGTAGCGGCTGCTCAGACTCACGGCTACCGTTACATAACAAACAGCAGATCCATCCTACGGGGTGTTGCAGTGCTGCAACTTCACTCATGAATGATTCAAAGAGATCTTGCAGGATGCACCCAACTTGCACAAAGCAACGCACAAAAAAAACAGGAAAAGATCGACTCTTCCAGATCCCCATCCCTGCGCTTCACTCGAGGCAAATTTTCAAAAAAATCAGTGAGAAAACTGGTCAGGACAAAAAAAAAAAAACGGCGGAAGGCCGATTGACCCATTGTTACCCTGCATGTGAATTCCTTCAGACGGTGGAAAGAGGAAGGACGGCAAGGCCTTTCGCGATTCTCTAAGCTTTTGTTTGCATACCTCTCGCTCTGCCTGCATAAACAGCCTCCCCTCGGGGGAGTAAATCAACCATTTAACAAGGCCCCGACGAAATGCTGCCACCCCTCCGTTTGTCTCTGTAAACAAGTGGTATGGAATGGGAGCAGCATGAAGATGAAGAGGCAGTCAAACCCAAAAAAACGAGGACGGACGCCAAAGCGCGTGGACGGGAAACATCCTTCTTTGTTATTCTTTCGGTGACATGCTCTTCTCTCGGTTCCGCTGGAGAGACAAAGCGCGTCACGCGTCGCACGGATTTCCATGTGTGTTTGCAACTAATGAACTTTTCACTCTTTCCACATCTGCTCATGGGGGTGGGGGGCCCGAATCAGGAAACACATAAATGACACCACAGGGGGATGACAGTGGAAATGGATGAGATGTCCTACGTGTCACCTCTTCAACCGGTACCGACTGTATGGAGGATTATATGAAGGCTCAGAAGGGAGATGAACAATAACAGGATGATACGCCACTTCCTCTTCTTCTGGATCTCTCCGACGGCGCACCACGCCAGCTGTCGACGAGAGCCGCGCTAATAAAACATTCCCAGCGCACATTTTCAGGGAGCACCAAGACTGGTTCCTGAAAAACCTGGAGTCTCAGGCCAGGCGGTAGAGACCACGGGGAAAAGAAGATAGCCGTCGTTTTGTGAAACTCCACGTAGACGGGAAGTTGGCAAAATGCGACAGGATGTCCCAGGGCCTTCTCAGAGAGAGACGCGTAGACGGGGTTTGGGTTCAAAAATCACACTCCTGGAAACCCCGGCCTGATCTGACCCAACACACAAACGCGCACAGACGCCACAATCGCGTGCGTGTTCGTCTCACACAATCACAAGCATGAAGGGCACAAAGGGCACGGGCGGAAAATTCGCATGCAACGCTGAGGCTCAGTTGGTTCCCCGATACCAGGTCCCTGACCAAAAATCACAGGAAACAGCTTCACACAACACGACTGCAACACTTCCTCTGAAAAAACAAAGTAACCAAATCTCTGCTGAAGGCAACGCCACCGACCGCGACAACCCTGAAAAACACCCAGCCTGGGACACTCACCCAATGGTCGCGTAATCAAGCTGGCTGTTCACAACCGACAAAAGGACAAACAAACAAAAAAAACAGAGAAAATGGCCCCGCAACATAAAGAAAGAAAAGGCTGTTATCAGATGCTTGACTGCCAACATTGTGCCTACTGTATGGATTACGGCGCCATTCTCAGCAACCAAGACTTTCACACCAATAAATTGTTAAACACACAACCCCCACGTTTTCATCCCATAGGGTGAATATATTGCGCGTTTTAACATCCTGTGTGTGCACACTGGTTCAAGCTGCGGGTCTCGTCCACTCAGTCCATTTCTCGAGGGTCTCGCTCTCTATTGAGCAGAGACAGCTTAGGGTCACTTGCGTCTGTGTGTACATAAAGATGTTTACAACAAAAAGAATGTTTATATGCCTGTGTGATCACATGACGTCCACTCGAGCTATGGCAACATCTCGACAGCGCAATGAAAACCAGATGTTCGGAGAGTCCATGCGGTGTTGTGCAATTAACAGTGATCACACCACAAGAACAGTGTCCTTAGGGCAGATGCATGAATGTGGCCTCCTGTCGGCGGGGCTCCACCTGCCCTCCGCTAAACTGCCGTTCAGATAAGGAGCCACGGGAGGAAAAGGTCCATCTATCATCCCTTCTTAAAAGCTCTCAGCGGAGCGCTCTCCTAGTAGGGGGTTAGGGGTGCACGTTCTCCCCGAGGACGGGCGGCCTATTTATTCTACGAGATATTCATCAGAAGACGGCGGGTTGAGCAGCATAATGACTATTTAAGCGGGGTGGTGTGCGTGTCTCACCTCCAGGGTCTGCATCAACGTGGGCTTGATGGCATCTTTCATCAACACCGCCAGAGCTCCGCTCACACCCTGACAGAGAGGGAGGGGGGGGCGGCCAACAGGGGGGGGGGGGGGGGGGGGGGGGGGGGAGAGAAATATGTTAGAGTAGCTTACTGGGAGGAGGGCGGTTTCTTATACAAACAATTGATGGGGAAATTAAAAAAAAACAAAAAACACTCAAATTCTATACTATAAATCATAAATGGCACTTAAGTCCACAGGCAGGTCTCTGTCTGTGTTACGAAAGTTTGCTTCCTAAAATACGCCCCGTCATCACTCTGGACGCGCATTGTAGAGCGCAAAATAGTTATACGTTGACTTGTTTTTGTTTTTGCACCCCGACTAACCAGACTAATGTAACTCTATAGGGGACCCTCCTGTACCGGTCTGAAACAACACCGGCAGCACTTTTCTGTGGCAAACCGCGGCCAGCTGGGCCTACAGCTCTGGATCTGGTGGGGGGGGCGTGGAAATCCCCGTCCAACATCTTAATCACAGGTTGCACCTAGATTTGACGCTTGGAATACGGGAAGTGGTGCTGCAGGGTGTTTGGAGCGAGGGGGGAAATGGGACATTTCAAGGCTAAAAGTCTGACACAAAATGGCTGAAGGCGCAGAGTCTGCATGATAAATTATGATGCCAATTACACATATACAGACATAATAACAGAACAAAATAACTGTTGTTAACTCAGTAAAAATCTGGCAAATATATATATATATATATATATATATATATACACATACACGTACACGTACACGTACACACGTTTTAAAATAAAAATACCTTTATTGCAAATTAATTAGTCCGACGTGTTAAGGTGACGGTCACAAGGGGTGCTGTCCTGAAATATACCGATGATCTGAGATTGCCAGGATTACGTTCCCACACTGGCTGAACGAAGGGACTGCACAGTGACACTCACCAAGTCCTCCGCGGTGACGGGCTGTCCAGAGCGACTGGTCCCCACCACTATGCGCGCCAGTCGGCTCCTCATGTCCTCCAGGCCGTCTGCCAGGGCCAGGATGGCCATGATCTCACTGGCCACGGCGATGTCGAACCCAGTCTAGGGTGTGAGAAAAAGGAGAATCATGCACCGTGTTAATAACAATGGAATTTGTTTTTTTTTTGTAAATGAATATATATATATATATATATATTTTTTTGTTTTTAATGAATGAACCATCTAAGCCATCCCTTACTCAGCACAGTGTGAAAGAATGACGGACTTACAAAAAATAGATAATAAAGTAATTATTATTACCATTTTTTATGCGACTTTCAGGGGATGACAGAAACGGCAAGACGGAGAGAAATGAGAGCTACACACAGGTATGGAAAACAAAAGAAGTCTCCATTCCATGCCCAAAATAAAAGAAACATAACTTAAACCACATCAATCCACCAAGGAACACAACATTTCTAGTCCCACTCCCAATGATAATACCCCGAGGGGCTATAGTGTGTCCAGCACTGGAAGAAGGTGGGGGGGGGACGGACCGATGGTGGTAAATGTAAGCACATGCTGAACTGGCTTAGAGGTTGTTCCAGGTGTGCGTGTGTGCGTGCATGCCAGTGTGTGTATGGGCGATTATTTTTCTCCTTCTTTAAACATTTGCTTTCACTTATGCTTCCTTGCTTCCAATTGAGGTGAAGTGTTTATTTACAGGATTTCATTGAGCGGTCATTACTAGAGACATGTGGGTGAAGTACATCTGGGGTTTATCATGGACAGAGGAGAGGACAGAGGAGGAGGAGGGGTGTGTGTAGGGGTGTGTGTAGGGGTGTGGGTGTGTGTGTGTGTGTGTGTTAGACTCTGTACGTTACTGTACATCTAGTTGAGAACACTGGCGTTCGATGCCTTTGATAACAATCACCACAATTTAACTATAGCCATGTTAATAACACCCATCGGCAAAGCTTCCGCAGCGGAAACACGGCTTTGATATAATTGTTTGCGACACTCTGAGAGAGAATATTTTTAAACTTCTGGCTGCCTGGCTCCAAAATACACAAAGCCACGCCAGCAAGTGAAAAACAAAAAAAATGTTTAAAAGAAAAACGTAGGGAAATCGACACTGCAAAGGCCGCATACCTCTCTGCTGTGTCCTTTCTCTGTGCTGGCCTGTCCAACGGTGATCTTCCTCAAGAAACGGTCGTTTGTATCAAGTACTGTGAAGCGAAAGCAAAAGGGACATTTTAAATGACGGACAAATGAGAAGACAAGACATGTAATCTTTTCAAATAAAAGACGTTAAAAAATAACCAAGTCGGAAAACACCCAGACACTAAAAGATTGAAGTCTTTCAAGCCCGACTCATAAAAAAAAATAAAAATAAAAATAAATGTCAAAAGTAGAAATTCGTATCTTTTATTGGCGGTAGGTGCCGACACAATGAAAGCACTTATGCTCAGAAGGATTCAGTACGTAAAGGTTGTCTTCACTCAGCACTATTCTCAGACAAAGTGTCCAGAAAGCATTTATTCAGTATATTGTTCTTACGAGCAGCTTGGAGCTTAAGAGTCGAACCTCATTCTCACGCTGGTTTGATGCAATGACAGGGAAAATGAAAAGCAGGCGTTGGCTTCGCGAGCGCACACAGACACGCAGTCACACCCGGGTAACGTTAGGTGGCAACTGTGTTTTTGGTCTCCAGGCTCTGTCCGTTAAAAGTTCCCTGCTCAGCCTCTGGAGTAAATACCACATCGGTCACAGCTGTAACCCGGCAGGTTGCTCTCACAGCTTTAAAACCAACACAGCTACCACTGAGGGATCCATTCCCTCCGTCACACCATAGCCACATTCATCATCACCTTGACTGATACCAGAAACACTCCTAAGTAAGATCTGTCAATATCAACACGGGGGGGCCAGAAAAAGTTGTCACTTAAAAAAATTTTCACAGATGAGTTTTAATATATCCTAAAACCAGACTTTTAGAAATACAATTTACAGTATCAAAAAGATAAATAGTATTTATAGCCGCAACAACCGCCCCTTTACGTCTCCTCGGGCACAATAAGAGACAGACTTTTAAAGACTACATTTCCCAGACATACCTCTCTGCCAGGTGATCTTGGAGGGGTCGAGGTCGAGACGGACGAAGGTGCTGACTTCCTGCGGAGTGAGAGACGCTGGCTCGGTTTTGTTGATGCCGAGACGCTGGAATTAGAAGAAAGCAAAGGGTCTGTGAGTGTTTTTGGAAAAGTGGCATATTTGGATCTACACGTCACCAGAAACATTCGAGATGAATGGCGTAAAATCTTCTCGCTCTGGCCGCCATTACATCTGATTTATACATCATTTTCATTGATACCAGTCATTCTGTGTCAACACTAAATATTTTATTCGGCATGATGTGAGAGGAGTGGACAACTTTACGCACCGTCTCACTAAGGTCCCTTCAAGTACAGGAGTATATTAATAAAAAAAATAATAATAATTGAACACAGTATTGTAATGGGTAAAGAACTGTGGCGACGTTGGCCTTGCAGTGCTTATACTTACACGTAGCCTGGAGATCTGAATGGGTGAAAATTTTCGAACTCCATTCACTGTGGGGACCAGTCGCTTGAACAGGGCCTTGAAGGCAGAAAACAGGCAATTATGGTTGAGGGTTCAACTCCTTGTTATACTATTTCAAATGTCCCTGAATAGAATTCATCACTTAAAAAGTCACCTTGTCCGATTGCGTCGCCTCGTGGAGCATCCTGGCATCGATGGCTGCCGCCACCAGGTTGTTGGCAGCTGTGATGGCATGAATGTCACCGGTCAGATGGAGGTTAAACTGAAGAAGACGACGAGAGGGGGAAACATTTTAATTAAATGAAGAAAAGAAAAAAATATATGAAGGGATTGGACCCAATAAATTATGGAAATATTGCAGTAATGTTTGCTGTGGGTACGAGTCGCCCTCAGTGGCAACTGGAAATACCACCCTGCAGCAGTTTGACCTTTTGGACGTAAAATTCAATCACTTTGTTATTTTATTCAATTATATATTTTTGTCACAATTTCTCCATATTATTCATTGTGACAACTGTGACTAGTCTTTCACCGCAAAAATGTACCTCATCTTTGAGAGCGAGTGGGCATTTTATGACAAATTTTAAGAAATTCCCCTTGGAGGTATTTCTAAGATTCAGTTTTCACAAAGTCCAAAACACGTTGCAAGCTCACAGTGACATTGACATTTGACTTTTGACCCCACAAGTCGAATAAAGTGAATATTTGTGCAAAGGGTAATATCATTTCCTCTGGGTGTTTCTAATAAATTCCTTCCAGAAGAATGGGGTAAAAGTGACCTTGACCTTAGACCTCGAATAAGTTAATCTTTGAGTCTAAGTGGACATTTGAACCAAAGACGGAGAAAATTCCCCTCAAGCTGCTTCTGGGATGCCACATTCACCAAAAATGTGACAGGTGCTCAGACAGATTGACGTACGACCCAAAACATAAAGCCCCCTGGCTATGAATGTCACAGAGGCACACCAAGTTAAGGACTTTACATTTCTAAATTGGAAAATTGGTACTCGACAAGAAATCTGGTCTTGGTTTTGACTTTGTCCCCTTGGTCTTTTCAAAATATTATTCTCATTCTCTTAGCTTGGCACGAGCCCCTTCGTTTTACAGGAAGCAAAACATGAGTTTTTTGGGGGTTTTTTTTATCATAAGTGCAGTGAGAAGGTTTGGTCCGGGAAAAGGAGGCCGTGTGTAGACCACATGTCCGTCTCCTTCATTCCTCTTGGCCCTATGTCTTCCCAGACATGCGTGCGTGCCTTTAGACACGAGCAATGTTATGCATCAGCTCCGGGGGTGGTGTGCGTGTACGTATGTGCGAGTCTTTGAAGCCCTGCGAGCCCGCCTGTGTGTGTGTCTTACCTCCTCCATGGGAATGACCTGGGCATACCCCCCTCCTGCAGCTCCCCCTGGGCACAGAGAAGCAGTAGCACAGTGAGAGGCAGACAACGGGACAGGGACACACAAAGGAGGAATGCTGGGCGGTGCACTCCGAGTGAACTACTCCACCCTGGTATTAAAAAAAAAATGGAGCAGGGTATGAAATGCTCGCCTCACACTGACAAAGATAGCTTATCACACGGTTATTGATACATTCCTCGCTGCGGCTTCGGGCGCCGGGCTCTGGCCCTGTCCAAAACCGCCCCTCCTTTTTCAACGTATTCAACAGGAAGCAAAGCAAAACTCAGGCATCCAATCCCAAAAAAACATCCACCCTATTGAAACCGCTGCACATCTTTTCAAACGTGAAAATAAAATTCCTTCAAGATCGTTAAATCGGCAAAAGAGTTCTAGAGGAAAAACAAGACCGTTTGGATTCGAGATGACTGTATTGTATTCCTCAGGAGAGAGGCAGGGGGCACGGAGAGGGGAACGATATGGAAGTATTCCTAGCTGACCTTTAACCCCAAAGGTGGGTCCCTGGGACGGCTGTCGGAGACAGGCGAAGGAGTTGAGCTTGAGGTGGGCAGACAGGGCCTGGACTAGGCCGATGGTCACCGTGCTTTTCCCTTCACCGAGTGGGGTGGGAGTTATACTAAACATGAAAATAAACACAGAAATATTTCTAATAATAATCCGAATAAATCTATGTGTTTCAACTTCCTCAGTCAGACTACAGTCTAAACTGCAAACTATTTTAGTTGTATTATGAACTATAAGATCATTAAGTCACACTCACCCAGCAACCAGGACATATTTCCCATCAGGCTGTGCATGCAGGCGGTCTAACAGGGAAAGTTGCACCTTAGCCTTGCTCCTGCCATAGGCTTCAAGTTCCTCTGGCAGCAAACCGATCTCCGCAGCCAGCTGCTCCACTGGCTTAGGTGCCTGAGCTCTGGAAATGGCGATATCACTAAAACATAGAAAACATGGCAAGTCATTAATAACGACTTGGACTTGGAATTTTTTTTTCTCCATCCGGGCAGGCATACTGGTGGTCTGTACCTTGGTACTGGTGTCAGTGGCTGGAGTTTGAGGCTTCGCAGACGCCAGGATCGGTACTGCTTCTCCTGGATCCATCGACTGCAACTACGCACCACATTCTGTTCAAAAACGACATGAAGGCGGTGAGGACAAGGAGGAGAAGCACTCAGGCGGGCCGGCGACTGGAAATGGGGAGAAAGCCAGAAAGAAGGAGCAAAGAGATCCACCTGTGATCTGTAGGCTGCTGTGAGGTTCCATAACGCGGACTTGGGTGACATCTTCGTGGCATGTTCATCTAAAAGAAAATAGCATGATTAGTGACATTTTTGGGCAGGTGAAATATCAATGAAGAGCATCCTGTAACCATAGTAAAATAATACCGGGCGTCAGGGTGGGATCACATTGAATGACAGCAGCCCCTGGTCTGAACCAGGTGGGTGGGACATTCCCTGCGCCTAACAGGACCACGGCATCTGCCTGCATCACCTAGAATGAACAAAAACAGAAATAAAATAATACGGCAAAATTGAGAGAGAAAAATTGTGCACTTTCTATACAATTTAGATTCAAGCGTGCAGAAGGTGTCCATGTGTGTACATCAGGCGTAAACAACTTTTAACTGGTAACATTGAAAGTTATAGCTGTCAAGAGTGATCAAACTTTATGGAAGGGCAGACACTGCCCTCGTGTGGTCAAACACGAAAACTGCAAGACCAGGCAATAGTTTTGATGCCGTTCGGGTTTACATGAGGCGAGTGTTTTAAACCATGCATGGAGAAGTGATGCACAAGAACAGAGCATACAAAGGAGAGAGAGAAAAGCAATGGGTGACAAACACACCTGTTTCTGCAGGCCTTCGGAGCTCCAGTTCATCTTGACCGAAACCATTTCACTCTTCTCGATGAGGCAGTGCAGGGCCAGGGCAATGGGTCCATCCCCTCCGACCAGCAGCACGGTTTTTCCTTTCAAAGGAGCATCTGTAGGAAGGGTTAGGATTTAACATCAGGACATTAACTTAGTCGATTCATTTAATGCCGTACACACATGCAACCCCAAATGTCAAAGTCCACATGGTCCACATTTGTTCTGCCCGTCAAGCTCATGTGGCCATGGTCAATCTGCCATTGATCCAGAAAAGGGTTTTATTAAATTCAGATCTGGCGACGGCGGAGGCCATTGAATGAACTCGTTAACATGAAACCAAATTGAAACAGGTTCGGCTTGATGACACGAGTGCATTGTCATAAGGTTACCAGAGCATTATTCCCATGGCACCATGTGATTATGATTTGCAACAGCCAAAGAGACGTGTATGGGAAGGGTCCAAGGGTTCCACGGGTTAATAACAACGAGTGAGCCGTGAAATGACGGGTCTGTCTATGAAGATTGAAGGTACACATGGTCAGCCAAGATGGATTGATCAGTATTAAGGGGGCATAAGTGGACCAGGAAAATACTTTGCATCCCGTAAAAGTGTCTGTAAAGTCTGGCCTTCACTTTTCATGAATTACAGTATAAGTTGGAGATTTCCAAATGACCTAGCATGGGACTCCACCCCCAGAAACTTACCGTGTTTCTCCAGCAGATCCAGGACAGCACTGGCGCTGGGCGACACAAAGCCTCGGCTCAAGTCCCCTCGTCCCAAACGTCCCATATTCAAATCGGTTATCCTGTTGCAAGACAAAAGAAATGAGTAGACCTGCATATCGAAATTATTATTTTTTTTGCTTTGAAATTACACACACTTTTTTATATGAATCAAGCTTTTAAAAAGTGGCTTGTTGTAGTAAATCAAGCGCAACACGGTAATTCTCAGTCTTTTAAATGACATGATATACATACTATGTCCTCAGCTGAACCACTGCTCTTCAATTTATGGTGATTGTGAAGGGCGCCTTTCTAATGAGCCCAGCCAGTTGTCTGAAGACACACACACCATTGTTACTTTGTCTTAATTCTGTGCAGCCTTTTCTGATTTGGCCCGAAATCGAAAGCACCACGGTAGTAAATTCATTTATATACATTTAGACCGAGAATCATGAACTTCTGATTCACCTGCCCAGCTGCTGTCTAACCCAACATATTTTATAGTTATTGAATTTAAACGTCATGTGCTATTCGGAGGCGATTTACTCCTCAGTATAAGGTCTGTGTGACAACCGAAAACCCAGCAACTACAATCACCTCTTTATGAACAAATATGTGTTTTACCCGTCTATGTCCTTCTCCGGTTTGAGAGTGTCGAGCACTCGACTGGTGAGCAAAGTCGTGGGAAGGTGGAGGTAGACACCGTGCACCCTGGGGTCATCGTTAAGTTTCAAAACCTCCTCGATAATCTAAGTGGACAGATAAATGAAATAAATCAACACCATTTGCATATTAAAGCTGCAATATACAAGTATAGATACTGTGACAGTAATATACAATTTACATGATGAAAGTAAAGCACTTTTTAACAGGAGAAGAGGGTGAGCGTGAAAGAGCCTTTGCACTGTCTTATTTGCCAGTAACAGTTTAAAAGTAAGTGCTATTGACCAGGTAAAGATAAAGAGGGGGAAATTTCTGACGGGGGTGGGGAAAAAAAGGGGGGAGGGGAGGAAGAAAAAAACAAATGTAGGGCAGTAGATCAGTAGAGCAGCAGAGTCATCCTCAGGCCAGACGCTGTTCCATAAATCATCCACTGTCTGCAACAGTGTCTGAGCTATTCCTTGGGGTGTCAGCTCCAAAGCAGCTGAGAGGTTGATTCCCATTCACGCAATACAGCTGACACCATGAAGTGGGGGAAGAAAAATCTTAACAAAACGTAAGTTGTAAGTTAGAAATTAGAATTCAGAAACACACAACTAACACGACCACATGTTGCAATCACAATCTGTCACAGGCAGAGGTATCTCATGCACTGACTTGTTAAACAATTACGAGGAAAACGTTCTCCCCCCCAACAAAGGTTTTGGCACCAAGGGAGATATTATCCAAATGAGGTCATTTGACTTACGTCATCTTCACTGCACTCTTCTGCCAGGCAAATCTGAGTGACGTTCAAACCAATCTGGGATTGGACAAAAACAAAGAGACGGTGAAACATCTGAATTCATGCATAGGTTTGTCAACGAGGAAAAAAATTGATACAATTAAGAACAATACACACGTGGAGCAAAAAGAGACAGAATTACCTTTCCTGCCATTTTCTTGTTGATCTCCAACATGCCGTCATCTTCACCTGCCTTTGAGAGAAAATACACACATTGAGAAATACCCTCAGACTCTTTAAGAATAGACGTTTAAGGGCTTCAATAAAAAAGAGAGATAACCCTAGGTCAAGGCAAAGTGGGGCAAAGAATGTCTTCCATCTACTAGAACAACACAGCTCTAGGTAGACAAAGGAATCTTTCTTTAGGCTCGTTTCAGGTCTGTGTTTTTGGTATAATCAAAGATGAGCTGCCACGTTATTAAAAATGGCTTAATGAAAGATAGAGATTCCACACAGCACCACCGTTGCCTAAATTACCTGTAAAATGGCTAACAAAGGTTGGACTGAGGGATTTCTTCTCTGCAGAGCCACCATTGCCTCCTTGGCGCTCTGAACTATTTCCCTGTGAGAGAAAACATAATATTAGTTATCAATATGGATGAAATGATATAGGGTCAGACTAAAGGTTTTAAAACTAATTCAAGTCAAACATATGTTTGGCCAAAGAGACAGTGTTTTCAAGTGTTATTGTCTATAGTTTTGGGTTAACAGGGGAAACACTGAACGTATTGAAACCATTTTTTTTCCGAAAGATGGTGGAGTTAAAAGTTTCACCCCAACCATATAAATATCCATCTGAATTAATGGTAAAATAAGTTATTGGGCCATATTGACTCAATCTTACACCTGAAAATAAAATCACAACAATAACAACTTCTTCATTTTTGTTGTTGTTGTTGTTTTCATTGGAATCAAATGACATAGAAAATGGTGGCCTTGCACCCATTATTAGTCCCTCAACTGTTCACGTGATGGTCTTGGCTGGGGGGGGTCCCCACTGGTAGCTTCCGGAAATCAAAGAATCAGTTCGTAACAGCAGTAATATCAATTATACAATCACGTGTATGATTAATCGAATACAGGGAATCAATTCACAGGGTACTGTACACGATGTTAACAACATCTAACATATCCACTTTAGTCCCTCAACTGTTCACGTGATGGTCTTGGCTGGGGGGGGGGGGTCCCCACTGGTAGCTTCCGGAAATCAAAGAATCAGTTCGTAACAGCAGTAATATCAATTATACAATCACGTGTATGATTAATCGAATACAGGGAATCAATTCACAAGGTACTGTACACGATGTTAACAACATCTAACATATCCACTCTACCGCTAGATACATTCGATTAACCACTCAACCGGCTATGAATCCACGTGTTGGTCTACAGCAGTACAATCTAAGCACACGTACGGACACGCAAACAGTTTGTCGGGGATGAAAACGTGGCGTGTGTCGTTGTGTGTATGTTGAGGTGAGGCCTCCGTGTGTGTACACACACACAGAGAGAGAAACAGCAGAGAGAAGTTACATCAGCTGGCACTGGGCCCACTGATGATACAAAAACACACGTGCAAACGCCGGGAGGACCCGAACAGTCGACCGTGTTTCAAACACACAAAACCCAACAATGTCTTATTTACTGTTGAATACGGGGTTATATACATAACATAACACACGAGCAGTCAGTGAGTGGCGCGTGTTAGCGCACATTTCGCGGCTCATATTGGTGTCTTACCTCAGAGAAGTGTCCGTCTCGAAACCGTCCTTCTTCCAGGTCTTTGGGCCGAAGCTGACGTCCAGCTTGGGGCTGGTGCTCCCGCCGGAGGAGCCGCTGGCCGCGCGGAAGAGCAGCCGGCAGTCGGCACCGCCGGCCGGCGAGCATCTACGCACCGAGCCGCCACCGAGCCTGCTTCCTGGATGTACCCGGAGACCGCCACATGCACTGCGGAGCACAGACAACCTCATGGCCGCGTTTAGTCTTCTAGTCCTGGAACTTTTCTGTGTCTTGTGAAGTTTTTCTTTGTGTTAGTATGAGTGTTCGCAGCGACCAAGCTTCCCGCGGAACAACCGTGAATATGCGCAGGACAGGGTCCCGGTGGAACCAGGGTGTCTTCAGGGACCGTCGGATATTTAAAAACTCGAGGGGGTTGGCTCACATCATGGACAAACCCCCTAAAATTGTTATTAGAAGGTTCGGCTACACGCAAATGTGATCTGTGTTTACACAATCAGTGTGACTTCTGGCAATGCCACGTTCTCATGCCTACTGAGCAGAGACGTTTTTTAATTTTAGTTTCAGTAACGGCGGACGTTTGGTAAAACTTACGACATTCATCCATAGCAAGTGCGTTTACATTTCCACAACAAAGTCACGTCAAGTTTTTAATTTTGAAGTGTTGTTTTGAAATCCGTAGCGGAAATGAGCTGTGTTGAGATCCGCTCAAAAGCGGAAGTTTTACCAACCCCTCCCGCATGAAAAGGATACTTTCTCAGTGAAACCATGAGGTCAGAGTAAAATGATTATTTTAAAATGACACGCTCTCCTGCTGTGACGGACATGGACTTCCTACTCGCTGCGCAGCTGCAGGAAGGTTTCAAATCAAGGCGGACCTTTGGTAAAACTTACGAGATTCACCCATAACAGGGCGTTTAGATTGACACAACAAAGTCACGTCAAGTTGTTAAATGTGAAGTATTGTTTTGAAATCCGTAGCGGAAATTGGCTGTGGTGTTATCCGCTTGAAAGCGGGAGTTTTACCAAGCCTCTCTCGCACGAAAAGGACAATTTCTCAGTGAAACGAAAGGGGGATCAATGACTTTTTTATAAAGGCACTTTATTTTAAATAAACATATCGGCATAGCTCTTGTGGGTCTGAGTTTTTTTCTTTATAATTTGAATGTATCTCTCATTGTAAGTCGCTTTGGACAAAGGTGTCACCCAAATGAAATGTATTATTATTGTCATATTGTATTATCTCAACAAGACATAATCAGATGGCACGAGCATGCACTGTCACGTGATGTATTGACCCAGTAATCATCGAGGTCAGCTCATGTACACATCACCTCTATTCGTTCAGGACTATGACCTTAATAAGCACTACGATGTACGATAATCTTAAACATTAAATACACAAATATACTAATCAATACATCTTGAGATGCATAAGGAGCACAAACTGTCCACAAACTATTTTCAAACTTATAGGCCTGAAGAACATTATTGTGACACTGACTCACAACATATTTCCACATTCACCAATGAAATGATGTGAAATAACACAAAATGAAGCTGTGTATCAGACTTATTTGGAAATCCTCTGAGTTTTCTCAACTTCCCATATGAGACCAAAGAGTAATTTGCATAGACCACAGGCTATATGTTTGGGCATGTGATGGAACAGGCATCCAAGGATCAAAAACAAGGGCAGGGGCCAGAGGTCAGGGAATGTGCTCACAGACATACAAGGCTGTGGGCTGGGACATTAATCGGAGAAGAGAGTTTCACTTATCCAGTCTGAGGATCTAAGGACTTTAAAAAGGTTTACGGTTGTGAAAATCAAACTTCGGTAAACACTGAAATAAAGACTTGAATCCCAATTGCCCTCGTTTTTTAAATTCTTTGCAATGATCTTTATACGTGAATATCAGTTCGTTGTATCTTTACACCCTGATAAACAATCTGAGCAACTCCAGGAACAGTCGAGAATGTCTACAATGTTTACGCAGCTATTGGACCAGTTTGACACAGGTCATCAGGACACAGATTACGCAGCAGTAATAATATGTTAACCTTACAGAGACCGTGCAGAATAGATCCTCTTCATTTGAAAACAACATAGCATCATTAATAATCAAACTGAGGGACCTCTTCAAATTCAAAATGTAATAATGATAATGTTAATTATAGTAATAGTAAAAAAACGTGGGCTTTTTTTTAATAGAGATGGCCTTCTCCCGCATCAAACGCTTAGAGAGAGAGCGAGATAGAGGGGGGCGTGGCCGGGACATGAGCCTCAGGTTTGTAGTTTTTTTTTTATCCCTTATCACAATCATCTAAAGCCACAAAAAACCGTGGAGCAGAAGTGACGTGCCGTGATTGACAGCTGTCGTCACCGCGCTACTGCACCTGCAACTGTGAAACACCAATCGCGAGACATCAACGCATATGTTGTTGTTTTTTGTTGTGTATGCACTGGAAAAGGATCGGCGGTGTTGAAAGTGGCACGCGCGCGGCTCACACAACCCTGCTTGCGCACAGCTCGTCCCGTCCGACAGGCGTCCCCGCGAGGCCCGACCGACCCAGCCTCATTCCTCAGGTCACATCATTCCCGGCGCATGGCGTGGCACAACCCGTCAGCCTCCACGCAAGACCTCACTCCACTCCTGAAGATCGCTGCCGATCACTGCGGGCTTGGTTCCCGCTCACCGCCCGGAGCAGTCCGCCTCACACCCCGTGGGATGGTGCCGTGCCACCGCGGCCTCCTGACACCCGAGGACAGCGCGTGATTCTTGTGCCAAACACAGGTAAGCGACTCATTTCCTTCCAGACATGACATGAAATAAGGAAAACCTCAGGTGGCTCTTCATAAGACAAGAAATCTTGGAGTCAATCCTGAACGCGTGGGTGAAGAATAATATCGATGTGGCCATAGAGGCTTTGGAGAGTATATTTGACTTTAATATGTAAACAGACTATATTTGATGGGGGGGGGAAAAAACATTCATTTGTGATTTCCTGTTTTCTTGGTGTATTCACAGCATGATATTCTCACGGTTAACCTTCGAAAGGATTAAACCATTGCAGATCATTTGAAAATACGTATAATAATAGTGAGTGTTGGAAAATTTAAACATTTTATTTATATCATTTAATATAAGTAACATGGCAGTAAAAAAAAACCCCACAGTATTATCGTATTTGTTTTGTAAAAAGCTAACTGCAGTATCAGGATAGGTCCTGAAGTCTAATTGAATGCCACCTTTGTTTTACAATATAAAATGTTTGTTTTTTTCAGACTGTTTTTCAAACTGCGATGTGAATGTGATGTACATAATCTGATGTCCTGTTTGCGAGTTAAAAATGGATGTGTGGCTACAGGCGTCAGAGAGATCACAAGTTAAAAGAACAAGTTTGGTGAGAACAGCTGTGACTGTGCGTCGGAGAACCTGTTGGGCCAGTGACTGGTACTGGGTGGGTTCCCTCTCAGGGAAGAAGGGAAGGACTTTAAGGAGGAATGTAAATTAGACGTGGATGTGTTTAAGCATGAGCAATGAGAGAGGGTTGTTTTTTGTTTGGATCACAAACTCGTTTTGACTTTGTTTTGTGCTGTGAATTTAAAGATGTCTCGTTGACAACCGGGACAATCGTCTTGGCACTAGTAACCTTCACGTGTTTTCCAGCCTCACCATGAGGGACCGACTGAGCCACCTGCAGGAAGTGTCCAACGGACACGTGGAGCCGACGGAGTACGAGGAGTCCACCCTCTCCGACTCCCTCAGCAACGTGGACCTGGAGGAGTTCCAACACGAGGCCGTGGTGTTTGACAACAGCCCCGCTCTGGCGGAGGTCTTCTCCCAGTCCCAGGAGATCCACAAAGATATCCAGCTCATCCGCCTGGAGGTCAAAAGGCTCCGAGAGCAGAACTCGCGCATGGGCCAGGGCGTCACCACCTTGAGCACGATCAAAAGGGACTCCAACGCCATTGGTGCCGACATAAAAGCTCGGGCCGAAAAGGTTCTGGCACGGCTACGGGAAATGGACGCCACGGCCCACAAGTTAGAGGAAGCACACGGCTCTAATTCGGCCACCACGCGCATCGCCAGAACCCAGTACGCTTGCCTCAGCAACGGCTTCCGCGACGCCATGTTTGTGTATAACGAGGTGGAGATGAGCCACCGGGAGAGCTGTAAAACCCAGATCCAAAGGCACATGGAGATAGTGGGGCGGGAGGTGACGGGAGAGGAGGTGGAGGAGATGATCGAGAAGGGTCAGTGGAACATCTTCACCGACAACGTGGTGAGCGAGGGCAAAACGGCTCGGTCGGCCCTGTCCCAGATCGAGAAGCGCCACCAGGAGCTGGTGGACCTGGAGAGCCGCATCCAGAGCATCCACGAGGTTTTCCTGGACATCGCCCTGCTGGTGGAGGAGCAGGGCCCCATGCTGAACTCCGTCCAAAGCAACGTTCAGAAAACGGACGAGCACATCCAGGAGGTCCTGGTCAAACTTGGCAGGGCCAAGCGGCACGACAAGAACAACCCATTTAAAAAGATGTTTTGCAGCTGTTTTCCCTGCTTCGACTAATGAACACACAGAGATGGGTAGAGGGGTGGGAGAGAGCTGTACTGTCAAAAAAAAAGGAGGGAAGTCTTCCGAAATGAAACATGATGATGTTTGATGTCATTTGTACATTTGTATCAAAGGTTTGAGACCGGTATCTCAAACTACAAATCATTCCCCCGTGTGTGAGGTGTGTTGACCCCAACAAAAAAAAGTATATTCATATTTTAAATACTCTGCTGAGTTTCCATGTTGGAGTGAGTTTCCCCAAATGCGTAACGGAAGAACGGTCGTAAACCTCTTCATATACAATATTTTTGGAAGATGAATATGTGAAAGTCCTTATAATAATAATAATAATAATGTCTCTGTTTGATTAAATACATTAAATGATCTATTCATCATCAGACAATTATTATTTCCTGTGTCTGACCAAAGACATTCAGCAGAAAGAATTTGTAAAACGTACTTGAGTTCGATAAGAAATATTTTCATAATTTCTATCTGACTATATGAACTAGAAAATTCATGGGAGAACAATAGTTATTTTATTCTTCATTATTTTTCTTCCCACTCCCTACTGAGGACTCATAGCTGATCTCATATTGGCAGGATTTACGTAGGGAGCACACAATATACTGAGACATATATAAACCTCTTGTTTTTCACAGACTTTTTATGAATTCATGTATACCAATCTTATTTTCGCTTGATTCCTGTTGGGTCTTGCGCACAACATAAACAACGTTATTAAAACACAGTGCGAGTCTGGTTATCTCTTGTTGAATCTATCTATTATCACATGAGCACATTTTCTTAAATTAACTTCTCACTCCGATACGCAGTCACACTAGTGGCATGGCTTAACATCAGTAGAAGTATTTTTTATATAGTCATCAAAAATAATACAATAAATGTAAGACAGTGTAAGTCCAAATAGTCTGACACAGACAAGTGTCATCACTTTCCATGTCTGCTTGTGTTCACTAATCCAATCAAACTGTTCAAAATCTTTTTTCCTCACAGAATTTGCTCATGAACACTTGTTCTGGAGGCATTGTTTGAGAAGAATGTCGTCTCACTCCCCTAACCTCAGTCTTTTACTTCCTGAATCGAAAAAAGAAAAAAGCGGGGCATCTCCCTTGTAAGGAAGCACTGAATGTTACAGTGGGAAGGCCCATGTGTGTCACCTCGGAAGGGGCGGCAGTCACAAATGCCGAACACACACAGCAGACAGACTTCAGAATAAAAAGTTGTTTCCCTTGTCGCCTTGGACCAAATAAATCAGTGTGGAAAACTCTGAAGGGAATATGTGCCTATTCTGTGGGAGCCAGTCACAGCAGGTGAGGTTTTATTTTTATTTATTTTTTATTAGAGAACTGAATTTCTTTGATTTCTGTGAAGCAAAGCCACCTGGAGATAAGTGGATAATTAATGGCACTTACACTGCCCAGATGGCTTGGAACTTTGGCAGTAATTCATTTGGAGTAAAACGGTAGCTAAGTGTTTATCATATATTGTGAATTTGATCATACATTCATTTTGAGGTGAAACTGAATTTTTCTGTGTAGATTGAGGCTGTGTCAGTGACAAAGGTATTGGCAGCACAAGTTTGAGAAGTTTGTCCAGCGTGTGCACGAAACAATGAATGTACGGACAACTTCTTATAGACCGACATACATCAGAGTGCAAACATCCTTTGCCATAACCTCGTTTGAAAAAAATTGTGTGTTTTTATAAAGACGGCGTCTTCCTTGTTCCTGGTTGAAATGCCAGCATTCCACTGAGCCCCTGGGCTGTGACTGCAATACCTACTGCAGGTAAAACTGACCGGCCATTGTGTCTCTCTGTTGCATTATCTATATTCAGGAAACTTGTTGAGTCAGTCAGACTGTGTGTTTAAGGCCTGTTGCTTCAAAATTGTCAAATCTCCCATGTCTACTCAGTTTCTTACTTTGAATAATTAAAAGCAACATTAAAATCGACTCTCTCTTTTCACACATGAAACCAAAAGCCCGGGTAGGCCCAACCATCGACCCATTGTTTTACACTTGTCTCTTTCGGGCAGAATGCGGGACATGCTGGAGAGGCTGCAGACCATCAGTGAAGAACAGGAGGGAGACGAGACAGAATTCAATGGACCTGAATATGACATGGACAACATTCCTCTGTCTCAACACGCCGTGGTTTTTGAGAACACCTCAGCTATCGACAGCATCCTGAAGGAGGCCCACTCCATACGTAAGCAGATCTCTTTGCTCCAGTGCGAGATTGAGCGTCTGAGCACACACAACGAACGCTTCGGGACCTCAGTGCGACGCCTCACCTTGCTCAAAAAGGACTCGGATTCCATCGCCCGGGGGATCCAGCAGCGTGGGGAGGCCGTGTACGTCCGGCTGCAGGCTCTGGGTGAGGAGAGCAGCCAGCTGGAGGCGCAAGCCGGTCACAGCTCGGCCGTGAGCCGCATTGCCCGAGTTCAGTACGACACGCTGACCAGAAGCTTCCACGCTGCCATGAGCGACTACAGCAGGGCCGAGGAGATGCAGAGGAGCACGTGTCGAGGTCGGATCCAGAGGCAGGCCTCCATCATGGGGGCCGGCATCACGGACGAGCAGCTGGATGTCCTGGTGGACAAAGGCGGCGAGGGATTCACAGAGCTGTCCCAGAGTTTGCACACGCAAGGCGCGCGCTCCTCCCACTCGGCCATGTGCGAGATCAAGGGGCGACACAAGGAGCTGGTGGAGCTGGAGGCCCGGCTGAGAGAAGTCCACGACCTCTTCCTGAACATGGCCGCGCTGGTGGAGGAGCAGGGTCCCATGGTCAACAACATTGAGAAAAATGTCCTCGGCACTCAGGAATACGTCGACAAAATCAATGTTCACATCAAGAAGGCCATACAGTACAAGAGGAAAAATCCCTTTCTCCAATGTTGTCCTTGTCTACCCTGTTGGAGACACAGCCAAGCATTTTAGGCCTTGTTTGGACTTCATACAGTTTGATGGATGATTGAAGATTGACCTTTTGTAAAAAAGTTATTGACATCGAAGAAAATGTGCTTCCAGTTTTTGGGTTTCCCGCGGCCTGAAATTTCATTTATGGTCATATAAAACCAGCTTTTACCCACTGGCACAACATTAGTTTATTTTATTGGATCATGTGGGGAAGATACTCGTGTCTGGAATAACTTGAGTCATGTGAGTGATCAGTAGCAATTGAAGGAGAGCAGACACATTTTCATTATAACATGGCCTCAAGTTTGTTGTTTGTGGTAAATTGATTCAAGTAAATGAATTGGAAACATGCATCGAGACAAGCTGATTATTAGGGGCATCGAGATCAGATCTTATGTAACACCCACATTAATGTTGCCTCGTGTCGGTTTCCATTGTTATGTTACATTGCATTTAAACAAAGCCTTAGGCCAAAAAATATAATATTATGCTCATCAATAAAATAATACCTGAAACAAAGTTTGACCATTTTATAACGTGTCCAACATGTTTTTTTTTTCTTCTTAAAGCTATGTTGTAAGGAGGCTTGTTCTAAGACGGAAACGGAAACTTAAACGCAAACACTTGGTGAGTTTCATTTATGATGACTGATTGAGTGGCTCTGCTAGGCTGCGGGTTATCTCAAGTGTCTTCGGTTGTGTTATGGATGTGAGGGATAAAGGAAGGTTTCTGCCTTCCATCGAGGTGTTTTCCTCTATTTATTTACTTTATTTGGTTACACATGGCAGTTTACAGTGTTGTTCAGTATGTTGTGGTATGGTCGTGTCGTGCAAGGTGGATTCCAAAGTCTGCTCAAACTTGAGCTACCAAGGTGCTAACGTTATTAGCTGCCGTAGTTGTCTCAAATGTTGTACGGTAGCAACAGATACAATAGTTGTAAGATAACAAGGCTGGCGTTGGCCATTTATTTTCCTTAATGACATTCATGTGACATACACGGCTAAAGTCACGGCGGTACTCTTAGTAATTGCAGCATTATTAGCGCGTTCGTTTCGATGCTACTTCACCAGTTAGCCTGAAACGGCTAACACGGCGCTAGCTCTGAAGGTGTTCCCATATTGCTAACAAATAGTTGGGGGATAATAACGACAGTGTGTGCGGAGCCATAAAAAACAAACTTAAATTAAAATCAATTGATATCGGTCTATTTTATCCATGGAGGCGACCTCATAGACGTGTGCGCACCAGGATGGCCGAGTGGTTAAGGCGTTGGACTTAAGATCCAATGGACAATGTCCGCGTGGGTTCGAACCCCACTCCTGGTATTCGATTTTGATGACGTCATTGCCGCCGAGATGTCATTAATCTGACGCTGAGCGAATATTTGTCATTCCAAACCTGCACAATTGCGTTATTTTAACAAAACCTCGTAGATGCACACTGATGTTAATTTTCTCTGAATAAAAACTCATAATTGTCATTATGATGATTATAATGATAATAACACATATCATGATACAAATATCTTATGTCAGATCTGAAAAATTCACAATATTCACAAAAACACAATATTAATTGTTCAAGTAGGACAGTACAGGGCCACCACCTGCTGGTTAATGCTGTCGACATACTCGTCAATGTTCATGATTGGGTGGATGAGAATAAGCCACGTGCCTTTGGAAAGACGAAAGTAGATGAAATCACAAGGCATATTCTGAACTTACGTGTTGTTTAACTGTGTATGTGTGTTTAGAAAAGTCTCATAAAGCAAATGTGAATTTCAAACGTTTAGGTATAGTTGCGTCTTTATGACAGAAGAGGGCACTCTAAGACCAGCACAATTCGACTGCAGGCCCCTAGAATTGCACTGAGCGCTCTGCTACACTTTCTCAGAACATATATAATATATATTTAAAATGTTGCTTTAATTAGGTCACACAGTTTCAATGGAATAATAAGCAACTTGGAATTCAACCTGTCAAAATTCCATATTTTTATTCCCTTATGTTGCTCAAGGACAGAATAAATGTAAACATACCAAATGTGTAGCAGTGCTGTGACAAAATTGAGTGGATTGCTGTGTGAAAACGACAGTTTACCTTCATAGTATTGATATGTTCTCATTGCACATATTCATCTGTTTAAATGTGTCAGTGAGGTGTAATTTGCTCCCTCTATAACAACCACCAGACAAATACAAATAGAATCACTTGATAGTTGTTAGAGGCCTAAGAGAGCACTAATTTGTGAAACTGAGCTGCTTCTGTGAACTGTGTGAGGAAGTATCCACAATAGAGCCCTGACAACTGAGAAGAGGGAGGGATAGCGATGCGGTCTCACAATGGAAGCTCAACATCTCTGCGTCCATAAAGCCCCAGAGACTCTTCCCAATGGGTTTTAATCTATTATTCAGTTCACTCAGGTCCTGGAAAGGTTTTTGCTTTTTAGGCCAACACATCACACAGAATAATGAGATGAAACCTGATACCAAAGATTCAGGGGCTAATGGTAATGGCTACTTCTGTGTTTATAATTACGGTTATATATACTGTCGTTATTTTGAATGCATTTTTATAACTTTATTTAACATTTTAAGGCTATAATTTTCTATAAATATTTCAACTGTATTTTAAATGATTTGGTGTTTGCTTGATGTTGTTTGCATTGTGTGTATGAAATGTGTGTAAATAATAATAAATAAAAATGTACATGTGTTTAGACAATCCAAATGTGACCAAAACTTTGTCATGGGCCGAGGGCCCAAACGAAACAATAATCAGTGGTGAAATGTACAGTCACTAAACAACTTTTACCATAGACTTTTTATTATTGCGCTTGAGTATTTCTGTATTTTGCAACATTATTTACAGGTCAGAAGGAAATCTTTCACTTCTCACTTTTATTGATTTAACTGCATTTGAATGCATATACGAATTGGTACGTTTTGAGAAAACCCTTTTTAATTAATTCCAGGATAAAACTGTCATTGAAAGTTTATTGATTTCAAATGGGAATCACTGGTGTAGTTGGTGTGACGTCACGTGACGCCCACCGCGCCATGTTTCCATGAAAACTTTTACAGCCGGAGGGAAAAAGTTAAGCACTATGAAGTGAGCGCTGTGGTTCCGGTCAAATCCTAAAAAGTAAAACTACCCGAGGCGACGTTGACCAAATAAGTCTAAGAACTCACGTCCAAAGCGAGACAATCGGACAAGCGATCGGAATTAGTAGCTTATTTAGCATTAAATCAGTCTTTGTACAGCTAATACATTTTAGATATAATAAAATATATGTAAACGATAGAATGTCTGGGGGGTCTCCTAATGCGGGATGCCTAAATGTAAAGCTTTTAACACATTTAAAATCATAATAATATACATATATATGATTGCGAAAATTACACATTTATAACTAAAACAACAGACGCTACTTTTGATAAGAGTTCGTTAGACCTCACATGTCGATTTTGGGGGGGTTTATTTTGAAGCATTTCCGTTGTATGCAGCAAACTCCACCGGACTTGTCGCGGGAGCAGGACAGCAGGGAGAAAGAGTGAAGAAGCAACAGGAACAAAGTTGTGTTACGCTGAGTTGTGTTGCGCCGTGAGATGTAACAACCATCTCTCCGTCTCTGTGATAACAAGCCAACGTGTGTTCCCAGCTGTGCGGCGGAGGAGCTCGGCTCTTAGCGGCAGGAAGGCGTTTCTTCCAGCCTTTTCTCTTTGGCACATTGTGGAGACTGGATGCGCTCGGTTGTCTTAAGTTCGCTAGTTAGCTATAAAGAGTGATTAGCACCGTCTAAGAAAATGCCTTAAATCATTTGGATTTATGTACTTTTTTCCCCCCAAGTTTTTCCTAAACGATTCGACACACTTGGCTTCGTTTGTTTGTCCGCTCTCTACACGTTGTTGTGAGGGGACTCCTTGGTGACAGCAGAGGTGAGTGAGTGAGTGTAAGTAAGTAACTAAGTGAGTGAGTGAGTGAGTGAGTGTGTGCGTGCTCGCGCGCGGGATTGGGATCAGCGGTTAAATGTTAACCACGGTGCTATCAGCCTGCTGTCAGCTCTCAAATAGGATTTTTTTTTTTTTATCGTGTGAAGTTCTGTGCTTTATGAAGTTATAACTCAGAAATAATGGTTCACTGGTCTTATTGACCCCGAGGTGCTGCACCTAGCTGTTTAAATGCTGCAACCATATGTTAAATTACTTAAAAAAAAGGCAAAAATAAAAACAATCAACACTGTAGTCATTCCTCAGAGATAAACTATTAACTACGACAACGCCTCCTCACATTTACCATTTTTAACTCTGATATGCTATGTAACAGTAATACACTGGGATACACTGCGAGTGTGTGTGTGTTTGTGTGAGAGAGGTGTTGTGAAGGTGGTAATCTCGCCAGATTAACACAACATACAGGGTGCTTTAAATTCACAGGGCTCAAACCGATGCACTGACACCACTGTTGAGCTTGAATCCATTTCAGTCGTTTGGCCTTGGTTGTCGAAACCGGTGTTTTCACATTGAGAGGAACTGAAATAGTCAAAGACACTGGGCCGAGAAAGATGGGGCGGCCTTTTCCTGGAGTCCACAGTTATTTTTGGGTGCTTGCGTCACCCCGCAAACGCTTGATATAACTGCACCCAAAGTTACATTTCGGGGTGAAAAAAAAACAAGTTCCTTTGGAACTGAACGTTGTTGAGTTTTGGATTCAAATGTAAACTCTGAATTACAGCAGACCACAAGCATATGACGCTACAGTCGGAAGCGGGTTTCGAGAGCTGCACATCTGACTCGTTCATTTGGCCAATGTGAAGTTAGTCTGGAGGGTTTTGACAGATGCAGCTTCTTCCTCGGAGACACAACTGTGCCATTTGCAAATAGAAGCACATGACAATAAAGTGGACACTCTGTGTCATATAATGTTTACTGTGTTAACTCCTTAAAGGAAACTCGCTGTCCTTAAAAATGAACCACGCGTGCAATTTCCATGATCTGGACACGCCTGACAAGATGAAAATAGTCAGAAAATACAACACAAAGCAGTGAACTTTGTGTTTACTGATAACAATCTTCTCACTCAATGGACAAACTTTGTAGAAGAACTTTGTGGGGGCTGACCAAAGACCAATTTCACCTCCCCTGACCTGCTCTGTGGGTGTTTGCTCCAGAGCGTTACAAAAGTCTACGGCCAAACTGCCAGTTATTACAGCAACACTTACAATTATAGGAGACGTTCTACACATAAATCAATGGCCAGATTGTCAGCCTGGGGCCGCAGTGTGAAACCCCTTTGTTTCTCCCTTTAGCGGCACAGAGTGGACATCAGGCTGCATGTCTCAAACAGCTGTTTATGTTTTATTGACCTGTGGTGTTCCTCATTAAGTACCAGATCTTCTTGTGTGTTATGTGACCATGTTTGGATGCTGTGTTTCTGTGTGTGTGTGTGTGTGTGTGATTTGTTTCCACCGCTTAAGGTCACGTTAAAGCAGTAAAGAGCTAATACAATGAGTGCAGTTTTAATCACTTCACTGAGTGCTGTGCAACCGTGGCATTTATTGTGTTTAAGATGGTTTGTTTGCGCTTGCAGGTACAGAGAGGGGGCTGTTGCACTGCGTGTCAAGAGACGCTGAACCACACAATTTCAACTAATCTTGCATTGGATTAATTGGCAATCATGGCGTCACACGGAGACACTACTGAAGGAGGTGCTAATGAAGAGTTCAATGACATCATCAAATGGAGATCTGGTAAGTTACATTTTTTTTGGCTCATTCTGTCTCGGGTGATGACTTATGATTATTCAATGTACCATATTATACAGTATGCATAATCTGCAGGTCTGTGTACTGTAGAGCCAAGTGTCAAAATGTGCACATGCCTGAGAGCCATCATGGAAATGAACCACTGACGCAGCCAAAAATCCTGTTGTGTCGTGTACTGTTACCTTAAGTTCCCATGGAGGCAAGGGAAAAAGGGACCGATGCAAAAAGGAGTGACAGAGGAATGAAGGGGAAGAGGAGGTGGTTGTGAGTATCACATTTGCTCAGAGAAAGAGAAAGTAAGAGGGAGGGTGACCAATAGCAGCAGAGAAAGGAGAAGGCAAGAATGCAGGGATGGGTTTAGAAAGCCGCACCCTGTGATCCCATTCTCTGGGGATCATTCCATTCCATAGGTTAATCTTTTGTAGACGCCACCCTCGGCGAGAGAGACAGACGCACAAACAAGTTGTTGTTCCCGCTGCCCAAGGAGTGCTCCGGTCGAGCAAATTGTGCGGTCACGCAAGGTGGAGATTGTGGAATACATATCTATGATATCTGATGTTGTTTGCCCATCTCCGCTCAAAGATGGAGTTTGTTGTTTTTTGGGAAAGGATTTAAATGGAAATCAATTCATGAGGATTTTTGTGGCGTATTACTAACATTACAAAGGTATAAGTCATTAGTATGCAACTCACGCAATCTCCATTGGTTTGATTGTGCTCATTGTGATGTGCAGCATGAATTCACCGTATAAAATCTTTTGCTGGCGTCAAAAAGTGCTGGTTGTGCTGTGTACATTGGCCTCCTGTCCACCACACACCCTTTCTGTCCCTCTCTCTGCGCCTGCGTACGGTGAAGTGTCAGTTGTGGCAAAAAGCTCCATGAAGTAAAGTGTAGATTCATCCGTCCTGTCCCGTCCGTGTGCCAGCTCAACCCACCCACCCGGCCTCAGAGTGCTGGCAGATTTTGGGCCTGGAATTCCACCGTGCTGATGGAGTTTGTAATTTACAACGCTTGTCTCCAAACCACAATGCTTTTCTTACCAAGATTTGTGTTTCCCTAGCAACCCTCACGGTTATGTTTTCTTTTATGGCAAAGAGGGGAAAATTCAGCACGTAGCTTAGTTGCACACCGAAGCAACCCAGCATAATACAGCAGAGCACATTTGTGCCGAGGTAACTTGCAGGCCGAAGGCCAACGATGGATGCTGTGGCGTTTGAGTATTTGGTGAGCTCACAGAAATGTGGCTGATGTTAGGTGTTCTATTTTATAATTAAAAGAGTGTGTGAAACCTGTGAAAACCAGGTTAAACCAGGAGTGAGAAAACTGTGAGATGTGTAGTCCAATAGTTGAAACATGGATGGCGAGACATTTGTGAAAACAGGTGTGTGTGTGTGTGTGTGTGTGGTCGGCAGGTGAAAGGATGTTTTTACAGCTGAGATAAGCCTTGTGAGAAAAGTAATCGTGCACTCAAGTGATCTCCATTGTGGCTGCCATGGGGGCATGTCTTTAAACATCGTGTATCCACCATTGCTGATGGGTAGAAGGTTTTCGAATGGTTGTGAACACATTAAGTGAAGGCTCCATAGTTATTTCAGCTGGTGCGTGTGTTCCATATGTCAACCAGCCCTCAGGACTGACATAATCGCTGCGAGGAGTGTGTGTGTGTGTGTGTGTGTGTGTGTGTGTGTGTGTGTGTGTGTGTTGTCCATCTTGGGATGAACGGTCAGCTCAGTCTCAGTCTGTTACAGACATGTATAGATGCCTCTTGTTGGGCGGGCCTGTGTGTGTGTGTGTGTGTGTGTGTGTGGGTGTGTGTGTGGGTGGCTCATGTTTTCCAGCCTGTCATGCTGTTATGCACGTTTCCACAATGCACTGGGAAAAGAGAGAAAAAAAAATTGCATTGAGGACAGCGGAAAGAAGGTGTCAGAGGATTTGGCCTACGGTAACAGTAATAGTGCATTGAGAGAAAAATCTATTCGGGTGGAACAATCATTTCCCTGCAAAAGCATTAAAATTGGGCATATTTTGGTAATTTATAGATTCATCATATTACTTTCCAGGTCTGCACGATTAGGTTTACATGCTGTAATGTTTGAAATATGCATTTTTTTGGTTTCACCCTTCGCTTCCAGCCACTTACCCAGAGGCTTCCCAATCAGCTGTAAACACTGTTGTAGCCATGGTAACACTTGCTTCGGTTCTGTAGTGCCGATGCGAGCCAAAAGGTAGCTGCTGGGCATGAATGTTAATTTACTTTGTGACGTAAAAGCTGTATGGGGGGGAAAAAAATAATCCAGGAATGCAAACAAGGTGCCCCCCAGGCACACCAGCATCAGGGTTTTCTGTGGGACTCCCTTTACGGAATACTGCCGCTATTGTAACTAAGCAGCTTTTTTTTCCCCCACAAGTACAAAAAAAAATCATGTGACAAACTATAGGAAAGGGGGTTAAATGAAAAGCATTATGCGCACACTTAAAACCGACAACACTGGCTATTGATTTTCCGTGGAAGAAATCATCTTGGTGTCGATGCTTAGCAGAGGCTGCTGAAATTCATTAAAATAGCGGAAAAGTTTGACTTTAAATAGAAGTACCGAAATAGATTGTTGACAGGGAGAACATTCATCCAGAACTAATTAAAACTTGAGATAACCATTCGATCGTTCTTTGAACGCTGTGTGTCTTTGCTTTTTATCTTAGTTTTGGACGATTGTAAAATGGATATCCTGGGATTATATTAAATACACTAGTATTAATCATTAAAAAATGAAATGAATAAAAATAACCATAACTTGCTGACACAGGGCAATTACCGGGAACCCAATAAGCGGAACTCTTTTGGAAACCAGATGCCTGTCCAGAGGAAACCGCAGTTCTTAGGGGCTGAAGCAGATGTTAGTGTGTGCTTACAAACATCTTTCTGGTTGGATTATCTTATAACCCCCTGAAGGCCCGGCCGCCTATCCTGCCCATCCACTTCCCCTCCCCCAGACCATTCCAGGGTGCAGAGCAATGTGAAAGGTCAAATATCATCCACAGGGATCACGGGCTGTTGTTAAACAGCCATTACACAATAATCGACACTCACCTGACCTTTCCCCCCCCCCCTCTGTTTGTTTGTCACCCAAGAGCTTAGTTCTGGCCCTTAACCCTCTGGCACGAAACCCTCCAAGCTTTACCTGTTTAGCAGACACCGGATCGTCTGCTACCACATTATCTTTGGGTGTGACGAGCAGCATGATTAAATATTGTTTTATCTAATAAGGGAACAGGAATGTTAATGTCACCAAACTGTGGGTGTGGACGCCGTTGTCACCGAAAGACTAGCTCCGCAGCATATCATAGATCCTTAATTCTAAACTTGGCATCTCGCAGCAGGGTGGGCCGAGTGCTCAAAAAGATCTCAGCTGCTGTGTGTGTGTGTGTGTTTTTTTGTGCGCATGTGTGGAGAGAGAGAGACCAAATTAATTGTTTAGAAATAATTGGATGATACACTGGGACGATGACATGTGGTGTGATGATCACCACCTTGCAGTGGCATGGAAATGTGTTCCAACTGTCACAGAGAGCAGTGGCATGCAAAGACACAATAATGGGTGTGCATGTGTGGGTTGCATGGAACACAAATCATAACAATGGAGCTTTCACTTTGGCCACACCTACTCTCTGAGATGTCCTGACCCGAATAGTAATTTTTTTTCTCCACCCCTCTGGTGTTTCTGCCACATTTTTTTTTGAATGGGTCCACGGGAGGGGAGCGCTCTCATGAGTGCGTTTCGACTCCCAAGGACGGGACGTGTCCACAGGGAATGCAGCTGCATGTCTTCACGGCAAAGATAGATATAAGAGTGTGCTTGTTGGTCTCTTTGCTAGTGGCTGAATCTGGTTGCCTGGGAAGTGGGAGGAAACCAGCTATCAAACCCTGGCTAGAAGTCTGAGAATAGAAACACGGCCCAAAACATCTCCCCTGGGTGCGGTTGTGTGTGGGACTCGGCCCTCTTTGCTTCTATGTGCGTGTGTGTGTGTGTGTGCAGCGTACGGAGACTCCACCCAGCCCATGTGACATTTAAACTCTTCCAAAGGTGGTTGGAAATCATCAGTCTCGAAACGGTACACACTTGCCAGTCTCCTCTCTGTGGAAATCTACCTCTTCCAGAGCAACCACGTCCACTTTAAATCCCCCTCTCTGCCCCCTTTTTTTTTTCTTGGCTCATTAGGGCAACAAAGCCATGTTGCCCAATCTACCTTCTGACCCCTCGCATGACAGGATTTAATAAAACAAAAAAAATATCAGGCTGAGGCCCAGAGTTTAGATTAACCCCTTTATAAGCTTCAGACAGCCTTTGATTGTTTTTTTTGTCACCCTTAGGGTGATATAACTGGGTGTAGAGTGCAAATATGTAAACGCTCATTGAGACTGAGTTAAAAGTGGGATTGATATCAACACCTTTAAGGTTTTTGCAGTACCTACTGCCCCGGCGGACTTCTACTAATACTATTCCACTGTGTCACTGGGTGACAACGCTTGTGGTAGACACAGAGACATGACAGACTGGGCGAGAGCCAGTAACTGATGTGCCAAAAGATTTCGGGTCAGAGAATAACTTTATTAACCTCTAAACAGAGATTCTGAGGATTCAGACATGGAAATCTACTTTTTTATGTCCTTGGGTGGAGGCCTGTGTGGGAGAAGTCCACTTTCCATTTCTTTCTCTTGGATCTTAGTTAGACCACTGACTCATCTATGCTGTATGAATGCATTTCTGTGTGAACTCGTTTGTGTGCGTGTGTGTGTGTGGGGGGGTGCGGGGGGGGGGGTGCGTGTGTGGGTGTGGGGGGGGGGGGGGGGGGGTGCGTGTGTGGGTGTGCAGTGCAGCCATGATTACCACCACCACATCTGAATGGTATTGGAGTGGTAGGGAAAGAAATCCTCCCTTAAACGCACTTCAAAGGAGCTAATTCGGTATTTCTTGAATTTCTCAGTCATTCTAACTGGTATGTGACGATAAACACATAATCACGAAAGACACATTTACATTGTAAAACATGTTAACAACAGTAGCCGTAAAGGGCAGTAATGATTTGCCTAAAGAAAACATGCTGAAGTTTGATTATGGCGTGTGGCGGTTCTTGCCGTTTCGTGAGTAGTCGGTACCGCAAACTAAAATCAAAGTTGACCGTCAGGAAGGAGGCTGAAAGGAAAGAGGACAACACAACAAAAGTAGTTAATTACTCTGTGTTCATCACAAACTCCTGCAGCACATTGAACATCAAAAGAGGGACTGTACACAGGAAGCTTCTTTTTGGGAGGCGGATTTCTTTGTCAGTGGCAAATGGATGTTAATAATGAGGCGTATAAAAATGAAGGACTGACCTTAATTAGAGGTGATTTAGATAATAATTCCGACTCTTTTGTTGTTCCTGGGATTTGAAGAGGAGATCGATTTTGGGGTCATCATCATCACAGTCAACATCAAAGTTTATTCAGATGCTTGACTCATAAGCATAGCTGTAACTTGTTAAGCCGTCGTGTGTCACGGTCCCCAGTGCTGGTGTCATCTGATGCACAAGACGATGGCTTAAAATGAATGTATATGATTGGCAATTAATGATAATAATGGATAATATATATAATTATTATTTTGATTTCATTTGCCACGAAATGAAATGAAAGCTACATTTTGTATTTAATGCACATAGGATTTAAGGATTTTAAACGCAAAGCATTTGAATACTGATGGGGTAGTCAGTTACCATGGCAACGGCCAGAGCTTGCCCTACTAATAGCTCCTAATGTCATGTAAACTCAGCCAATGTTTGTGGTGAGACATAAAAACTAAAAGCTTTCACTCGTTTCTTCCAACCATGAGTCAGATGAGGGATTGGGAATTTGAAGAACCACCATGAGCTTGTGAAGTGTGTGTTTGTGTGTGTGTGTGTGTGTGCGTGCGGGAGCGACGGCGTTGGACAGATGTTTATGCCAGCGTACGCGCTCGCGTAATCTCCATTCAAGCAGCTGGATGATGGATGCTCTGGTAGGTGGTGTGGGAAGGCCAAATGACAGAGGAGGACGCCCGTCGCTGGGTTCTTGAAATGATGCAGCTCAGTGGAAAGTCCCTTTTTCAGTCTGTGACTCCAGGAGCGGGCTCACCCGGCCCAGCCCAGAGCGGCTGCAACTTTCCATGAAAGGAAGTGGATTTCATTTGGTCGGGCTCTGGAAGCTGGTCACGAGTGAAAAAGGGGGCTGGTATTCCTCCTCTACTTCCTCCATGGGTAGGAAAAGGAAGATAGAAAAAAACAATTCTTGAAATGATGCAGCTCAGTGGAAAGTCCCTTTTTCAGTCTGTGACTCCAGGAGCGGGCTCACCCGGCCCAGCCCAGAGCGGCTGCAACTTTCCATGAAAGGAAGTGGATTTCATTTGGTCGGGCTCTGGAAGCTGGTCACGAGTGAAAACGGGGGCTGGTATTCCTCCTCTACTTCCTCCATGGGTAGGAAAAGGAAGAGAGAAAAAAACAAAACACAGGAAAAGGAACTTTCTCTTAATGTTTTCCTTCCCCACTTTCCCCTCACACCCCCCCCCCATCTCTGTGTTTCAGCCTCTCTGTGGGAATAGGGTTGTTTGCTCAGTTGGTCCTCATTGATAAAAATATGTCAATGAGCAAATGGACTGCACCGGGTAAAAGATCTGCATTGAATGTCACGAGGTGTGACCTTGTGTCCTGCAAGTTGTGTGACGATTGTTTTCATTTATTTTCGTATGGTCACAAGTTTCACTTTGACAGAAGCATTAGAGAAGGAAGTGGCAGTGGTAGTCTGTCGTAGTAGTAGTAGTGTGGTGTGTTATGAGGCCCGGGTCACCGTGGGTCATGTTTATCTGCAGCGTGGGAGAATGGGAGCCGTCGTCCCTGCCGCCGCTTTGCGTTGTTAGGGGTGAACCAGCTGTTATTTGCAGCAGTGCCTAGGGACACACACGCACACACACACACACATCTCTCTGTCACCTGTCACTTCCCTTTTAATTGAGAAGTCCCTGCTCTTGTCACTCACTGTTGTCACCCTACTGTCGGGTGTGTAAGGGGGCCTGTCTGTGATGTCACGTCAGACGAGCTGACCCGACACCCCGAGTAAACGCACCCAGCGTACTCGTTGCATGCTCTCCCACCTCTACTTCCTCTTTCTGTTACTCTCTGACTTTTTTCACCACCATCACCAACTTCTCTTCCTGTTCCGTACATGTTGCTCTCTCTATTCTTTCTCGCTCTCTTTTTTGTTTTGTAAAAAGCCTTCCTTCTTTCGGCATGAATTTCAGTAAGTGGATGTCATCCAGAAAGAGCAACTTATTCAGACGGAAAAGAAAGCCTGAAAATAGGGCTGATTTAGGTAAGTGGCTGAGAACATTGGCAATACGTCCTGTGGATGAATTTAAACGTCCAAAATTCATTGTTTACGTAGTATTTGGAACATCTTTTCAAGGCCCATATATCTATTGTTGAATTATCTCTATTGTATATGGTTTGCATCCTGTGTTGCATCCATCAGACCTTTGTGTGAGTTAAAATGTTTGAAAAAAAAAAAAAGAAGCAAAAAACAAAACGGAGGCTTTGTCTTTTGACAGTCAAATGTCACTACACAGATTTTAAATTCCCTCATCCTTTCGCGTAGGTGTAATGTCACATAATGTGGGATTAGATCAGATAAATGTGGGCATGCGCTGTGTCCCAAACCCCTTAGTTAGATGGATTTTCAGCATATGCAGAAAAAAAAAGTTATTTGCCATCATTCCACCACATAGTCTCGTGTTGTGTCTGTCAGTGAGCTGATTTGCGGATGATATGCCGCTCTTTGTCTCTCTTTTTTTTTTTTTTTTCCCCCATCATGTGCCAGCCATTGCGTTCTGTCCTGTTGCACGCAGGGATGGTGCCGAACAGTGTATCTGTGTTTGTCCCCTATCTCACAATGCATTATGATTCCCCACCCCTGGCTTGCCCTGTCCTGTTCTGTTCTGCCCCCGTTCTGTTTCCCTTTCATTGGCAGTGTCCCCCTTTCCCTCCCCCCTCTCTCTCTCTCTCTCTCGCTCTCGCTCTCGCTCTCTCTCTTTCTCTGCTGTTGCATTCTTCTGATCTCTTCCTCCCTCGCTGGTCAAGGAGTGACAGAGTCGGAGGAGAGGGAGGCAGGAATGTCAGATTCAGTTTTGTGCTGATACTCCTGGACTATCCCTTCCTCCCTGGCCTTTTGCTTTTTTTTTTTTTTTTTTTTTTTTTTTTTTTTTTTTTTTTTTTTTTGTTGCTGCTGCTCATTTGGTCCAAGCTTGTGGAGGCCCACAGTAAAAGATGGCAGAGTGTGGGCTCAAACTCCGAGGTAGGAACTTTGACAGGTGTGTGATACATGGCCCGATGGGAGCTCGCAGTGCCGCAGGAGGTGTAATTAGGTGCGGTATACTCTAGACTGCAAATACATGTTTTGAATACCGTGCATTTTA
>JAFBJU010000892.1:507816-537816 GCA_016785305.1 Colistium nudipinnis | reverse complement strand
TCGCACAAATAATATCAATCCTTCCACAAGGTCAGTCTAACCTGTCATACTCAATTTGAATTAGGTGCGCAATACATGTGTCATTTTGAGATTGTTTTTTTTTTTGTTCATTTTTAATTTGATATAATATCAAATAATAAGCGCGTTCGCCATCAAGCTGCAACTTTCCAAGGGTTCCTATCGGCTCCGCTGATCCATTACAGGGGCCATCCAATCGCCCAGGCACACCAAAGCTTCTGACGCACACAGTGAGGCCTTATCACGGAGCCCTGTTGGAGAGAATACGGGAGGAGGAGCGGGGAGGGAAGGAGTCAAACGGGAAGAGAATGTGAAATATTTGTACAATTGAATTCAGAGACCTGGGGAACATCGTAAACAGTCAAGGTTGTGCACACATGTGCAGCTTGTTTTAGTTTCTTCTTTGGACAGCATTGTGCGTTTACATTTGCTTCTATGCCTGTGCAGATTTTGACATTTTGGACCTTTTATCCAAGCACCCTCTTACCCACATATTTGTTGCTGGACTTTCGTAATGCTCCGGACACATTGATCAGATTGCCTTTAATGGCGGTGCCTCTGGCTGCAATTACCATTTACCTGCATTTCGGCTGGTTAGTGAAATAAACAAGCGGTAATGGGCCGAGTGATAATCATGCTGTTTGATGCCTTTATGGCCGACCCTACCGACGACGGGGTTTTTAATAACCCCCGTTTTCTCTCTGTTCCGCAGACGAGCACGATGCAGTACAGAAGAAAACCTTTACCAAATGGATCAATGCACAGTTCTCCAAGGTAATGTACAATAAAGAGAATCTCCAACTGATGCCAACTTCTTATCATAATAATATAATTTTTATTTTTCTAGTGAGGTCTCTGAAGCTCTTAAATGCGTGTGATTTTTTTTCTCTAGGCCTTTGATGGTGGCCGTTGCAGCCTGCCAACTTTTCTCTTCCTCTTTTCTATGTGGCACTTTCCGATTCTTGTCAAACACATCCTTTACAAGAATGCGGCATTGTGTTTTGTGTTAATAGCCTGGGTGGCGTGGTTGAGTCTTTCATAGACACGTAACGTGGATCTAGGTTTTGTTTAAGTAAAAACGAAAAAGTCCTTTTCAATCTTCAAATTATTTTAGCACCACTTTTTTTTTTGTCAAACCTTGTGTGTTGATCCCATAGTTGACTCGTTGTGAAACTGATTACTTGCTACAACCAGATTTGTGTTACTGTTTCTGAGCTGCAGCGACACTCTTTGGCCCTCATCCTTGTTGTATACTCTGAAAACGTACAATTTTTGGATTGCATTTTTTCCTATCAGGCGGGGAAGACGCCCATCAAAGACATGTTCTCCGACCTAAAGGACGGGAGGAAGCTGCTGGACCTGCTGGAGGGTCTCACGGGCGCCGTCCTGGTGAGTTTGCCTACGTCTGCACAAAGGTCCATCGACATTGACATTTTCAAATGATCAGTATGACGTTTTATATTGCTGAGATCTAAAACACAGATGGAAAGCTTTGGCACCATTTTTATGACACTTTATGTGGAACTTGAGCCGTTTGTTTTGTGACTGCATCTTATGAAATGCCTAAATGTTTTCTTCAGTTTATTGAATCAAGTCTGGTAGGAGAGCAGGGACTGCTGCATCCCCTGCAGTATGAGCACACGCATTACCTCATCTAAACTCCCAACTTCAAGTGTAATGTAAACATTGAGAGCCACTCAGGGCGCCTCAGCCCATGTTTGTATAGCCTAAATTTGAACTTTTGCCAATATGTTTGTTATTTTACGCTCTTGATCCACAAAGAGTTTGTGGGCAAATGTGTACAAATGCACATGTTTACACAAGCAACCTTACATCAGAAATAGAGCTGATCAAGATATATATTAAAATAAGTACTTTTTAACTTTTTAAATATATACAGTATATATATGTATGTATGTATGTATGTGTGTATGTGTGTATGTGTGTATGTGTGTATGTGTGTATGTGTGTATATATGCATCTTTTGTGTACAGCATTGAAATGCACATATTTTTGTTTTACTGTTATATCAGCGTGTCTGCTTTTTAGCACCTGTAGCATATACTAAGTGCCAAATGTCCCTCAGCCATACATAGAAGCGCGCGCACACACACACACACACACACACTCTTTGATGCCAGAATACTAGGTCTATAATTGGGTGCTAATAAGTGGTTGAGGTATGTGCACTAAAGGGTTTGCAGTTGGCATCTGTTCCATCCATTCTTTCCATAAGTTGGCCTGTAGACACTGCTGATAGGATAATGGGTGTGATGAATTTAGAGCAAGAAACACATTCTGCTGAGTGATGGCATATATATATATATATATATATATATATATATATATATATACTGTATATATATTTGCTTTGTTTTTCACATTCCTAGTTTGCAAAAAATGTATCACAGATTTCGGTTTACACTGAAACTCATTGAAATCAACAACTAACTTGATAAAGGAATGAATGCATTGATGATTCCTGTGGCCTTATTATTAGACGATGAACAATGATCACACAGTCAGCTGATTTCTGCTGTATTTCCTCTTCCTCAGACCAAAGAGCGAGGCTCGACCAGAGTGCACTCCCTCAACAACGTCAACAAAGTACTTCAAGTCCTGCATCAGAATAATGTGAGTACAACAATCAGAAAGATATCTGCAAGTGAAATCCCAAAAGTTATTTGCCCACCACACTGTTGACATTATCAGCGATGTTTGCATTTTCAGCCAAGGTGGCTCAGACTCAAAATCGCTTCCTCTAATTCTACTGCAAAATAGGAGTGCACGTTCCTCTTTGGCCTTTCATCTGGATGTGTCTACATTGTGTTGTGTTTTTCTTTGTCTGTCTGCCTTCCGTGCTCATTCACAACCCTCATTCCTCCTCCTCCTGTGTACAATGGTCGGTCTTAATGCCTTGACCTTAACAGTGGGAGATAAGGGGCTAGGGCACGCTCACGGGAAGCTGCGGAGGCTGGAGTTTGCCTGCTACCCCTGCTGGTTTGGCAAGAGTCAAAACCTGCTCTGCTGGCTGTGAAGGCCAATGAGCCTTCTTTGTCTGTGATAAAAACATATTTAGAGATGTACATTAGGAGTAGCGGTGGGTCAGAGGTCAACTGTCAATGTCTGGTCTATGTATACATAGTATGACCAGACACTTGACCTCAGGTTCCGCTCTTTGCCTTTATCCTCTCTGAAATATTTATATGTAATCACACCACACGTGGCCTCACCCCATATAAGTAGTGTCTGACAAGTGTGCAGACACAAATATAATTTTCCCAGCCACATAAAGAAACGTATATTATTTGTTGTGTCTCTTTCAGGTTGATCTGGTAAACATAGGAGGGACAGATATTGTGGATGGGAACCACAAGCTGACCTTAGGGCTAATTTGGAGTATTATCCTTCACTGGCAGGTGAGCGCATACATGCACAAACACACGCACACTTCAACGCACACATGCTGTTCCTTCTTTCCGCCCACGTACTGCAAATAGGCACACAAAGCCTGATTAATGTTTGCCCAGTGAACTCGCAGATGGTCCAGAGGGATCAAAAGTACAGATGATGGAAAATAAGCTTTGTTGTGAACACATGGCTTTGTGTGTGTGACGCGTTGGATTTTGACTGACGAGCGATTTAAAGGGAATGTTAAATTATGAGGTTTTGTTCAAAATGTTTTGTGATGCTGCTAATTCTTTCAGTATTATTCTTTAATTACTACTAATGCACATCCATGGCACCCCTCTCCCTGTATGGACCGTACCTTTTTATTTTTTTATTTTTTGTGTATATATATATATATATATATAGATATGGGAGAAATGCAGGTCATTATAATTGATAACCTGCAAAGAGGATGATTGTTTTTCCACATGCATGTGTTTGCCTAGGTCAAAGACATCATGAAGGACATCATGTCCAACCTGCAGCAGACCAACAGTGAGAAGATCTTGCTGAGCTGGGTACGCCAGTGTACCAGGTCATACTCGGATGTCAATGTGCTGAACTTCACCACCAGCTGGGCCGATGGCCTGGCTTTCAATGGCATCCTTCACCACTTCAGGTGAGGAGGGAAAGACCGACCGATAGAGGCTCTGCGTTGTTCTCGACGTTCACGTTTTTGTCTTTCAGCACACTTTGTTGGAACTGTTTTGTGTCGTCGCACACTCCACGCTTAAACACCTTGTGATATTGCCGCTGGGAGATAAATCTTCTGTATAAGGTTGACATCACATATTTGACATTTGCCCTTTGACTCTGAATGTAAATCGTACGGAGCAAAGACCAAACAGGAATCTGTGTGTGTGTGTGTGTGTGTGGGACTGTGAAGATGTCCAGGCTGTGTGATTGGTGGAAGGTTAGCTTGACAGGTCACCGCCTGCTGGGTCTGTGTACACTTCTTGACTTGCTCTGTTTACGCCTGTCATGTCACTGTTTGCACATGCTCGGTGTGTAGGTTTGTTGTGCGCGAGAGAGAGAGAGAGAGAGAGAGAGAAACAAGAGAGTGTTTGGGGTGTTTTCCCCCACCTTTCTGTAACCCCTGGTCTATACTGGTGACATGCGTATGCGCACAAACACGCACACCAGCACACACACGCCTATGAGCTGTGAGAAAAGGCCAGTGTTGGTTTAGACCTGGGCCAGGGTTAACGTGGCTCACTGAACACACACATTCCAAACCCAACCCGGCCTCAACGCAAGTCTCCAATGCGCTACTCGTCTGGAAACAGGGCATACGTCTATATTTGAATGTATAGTATTTGTGGTATTCAAATCTGAATTCTCATTTGCGTGTACATCAGATACTGGAAAAAAAGTATATTTGGATGAATTTGCTGGGTTGCAAGAAAACTGGCACTTCTTAAATTTGCATTTAAGTGATCTGCTTGACAGCTCTGGCACTTTGAGAAAGACATGCATCAAAGTAACGCGTCTTAGTGGTATAATATGTCCATGCTTCTTCTCCTCTGTGTTTTCAGGCCAAACGCATTCAGCTGGGATCAGGTGGTCAGACTGAGTCCTGTGGACAGACTGGAACACGCCTTCACTGTTGCCAAAGAGCAGCTGGCCATCGAGAGACTATTGGACCCCGAAGGTACTCACCCCCCCATTGAACATTGAATATGGAAAATATTTATTTGCCTCTCCAAAATTCCCACATATTTTTAAAAACATAGCCTGCGCGCACAAAGCCGGCCTTCATGTCCTGCCAGCGGTTGGATAAATTCACAGTGGAGAAAGTGTTGTCTTTGGCTGAGGGTTTGTAAGGAGCCGTGTTTGCTCAGAGTGTTTTCCTACATGAAGCACCTGTAGTTGCTCAGTGCGCATTTACTCTAGCCGTCTGCATTCACTGAGTTTTTGTTTTGTCGTGACCCCGGGGGAATCTGCACCACCTGCCTCAACCCGCCTCCATACCACTTTTTTTTTTCCCTGTCACTTTAGCGCCGTCTCACTCCATCTTTTCCCTCACGCAATGCTTCTCATGTCTAATTGCATTCTTATCTCGGAACCTTTCTGCCCCTTCCACCCCTTTCCTCTCAGATGTGGCGGTGCAGCTCCCAGATAAGAAGTCCATCCTCATGTACGTGACGTCGCTGTTTGCCGTGCTGCCCAAGGACGTGAGCATGGAGGCCATCAGAGAAGTGGAGACCCTGCCGCGCAGGTTCAAAGGCGAGGCCGGCGACTCGGCTCCCGGCCTCAGCGCGCAGGTAAAAATCCACAGCGCGTCACGGCCATTAGCTCCTGATAGGATTGAATGAAAAATGTCAGCCTTGCTCCCGAAATTGATTCGAGAAGCTGTGGTTGCAAAAAAAACAACTCCCACCCATGAATGCGTCAACCTTAGCCGCAGCATTTTGTGTCTGATAACATTCAGTCTGAATGCCAAAGACGCTGCAGGCTAAGGAATACTGCAAAGTGTCCCATTGTCCCGTTGCCAGATGGAATGAGTCACTCCCATTCTGGGAGGGGGGCTGAAAGTCTTCTCCTTCATGCTCCCCAGCACTGCTCGTGAAAAACACAGCAGGCGGAAGGCAAATAGGGAACAGGGGCCGTGACTCACCGCGCTGAGACCGGCCGACAGAGCCAACTTCACGCTGCTGGAGACTCCAGGGCTGGGAGGGGACGCTGGAGAATGTGGGAATACGTTTGGTGAAGCGCAGGGAGGGGGGGGGGGGGGGTTTGGACGGGGCGGGGAGGGGGGGGGGGGGGGGGGGGGGGGGGGGGGGGGGGGGGGGGGGGGGGGGGGAGATTTGACGAGGCAGGTCATATCGGCGTGAAACGCGTCTACGTGCTGGTGCGTGCGTGACGCAAAAGAGATAAGAGATCTTAATTGCGCTCTGCACAAATCCAATGAACTATTGAAGGGAAAGTAAGCCACGGACACCATTATACTTCATCATCAAGTATGTTGGCTCTCTCCTCTTCCTATTCTTGACCTACAATGTATTTATAGTCAGGAAAAAAAAAGTAAAACTCAGTCCCGAACCTGCCGTGCTCTTTCTTTTCAATCACATGCAACCCCTGGGGCTGCGCGTTTTTTTTTTCAGTCAGAAGTCAAAATCCCAAAACCACCTCCCTTAGTTTTTATTGTCCATGGGCACGTATTTCACACGCGATGGAAGGAGCGCTGGAAAGTGCTCTGATTGGTCCAGCATGGGGTTGACTTTCCTGGCACGTTTTCTCTCCCCGTAGGAAGAGATGCTTAATGAAGCGGAGGGCAGGAGAAATAAAGGCTCTTTGTTTCTGATGCCCCACCCCACCCCCGCGCGTTTTAGATTCATAACGCAGGTCCTCGATATTGGATGAACGTCCACTTTCATTATTGACTTCTTTCGTGCTTTAATATTCACGACAGCCTCTGGTCTGAGATGTTGTGGCCTTTTATTGCGCAACCCTCTCTCGCGTCGGGATATCGGCGCTGCTGAGAGCACTGGCGTACGCATGGTGATAGATGAGATGCTGCAGAATCGCAGCAGCACAAGTGAAAGCTGCGAGGGAGCCGTACAAATCATCTGGCGACGATAAAAGGTTCTGTTGAGCCAGACCACAACTATTTTACAGCCATTCAAGTCAATAAATAGACCAAGGCTGTAGTTTTCTCTCTCTCTCTCTCTCTCCCTCTCCCTCCCCCCCCCCTCCCCACTCACAATGACCTTCCACGGGGTCTCTGAGCACTTTTTGTGACTTACTCCAAAATGTCCAAAAGGTCACTGAATATATTCAGCAGGTGACCTTTTTCCTGACTTTGCTCCACAGACGTTAGAGCTTTGTAATTTGGGGGCTGGTGAACAAAGGTCCATCACACTGCTTAGTGTACTGGTGCCTATACACGCCCATTAGCCTTTCTGTCATCTTTGACTTGGCACGGCTTCCGGCTGCAGAGATTTCATCTACTGTTGGTTTTCAGCTACACACAGTGTCGTTGAGTGTGGGTAGGCCCGCACTGAGGCTGGACTGCTGTCCCTCCGCAGGAGGCTTACCCCACTCCCTGTTCTTGGTGAACAATATTGTTTCCTCCTCTTCTTCGAGATTGCACCAATCATCGGTCTGACCGCACACCCAACTTTGCCCATCATCACACTGTGTCACTGCTATTCCTAGAATGAGGATTGACCTGCCCAGCGGGCCAGGGGCACCTCCCAGCGTCCCATAATAGGCCAGTAGTTGTTGTGTTTTGTTTGTTTTTTTTGTCTGAACTGAACGGGCCAGGCCGCTCTGCAGCACAGGCCCCTCCTAGATGTCTTGTTCTATTGTAAAACCCCACAGCTTTTCACTTTTCAAAATACGTTTTCCTTCAATTTATAAACTGTACATTTATATACTGACATAAACTTAAATGGCTTAAACGATCACACAAGATGGAAGCAGAGTGTCTATAATTTGGCTCAACCTGCGCTCGGCCCCCTGTCTCTCAGCACGCACAGATGGAGGAAGTCAGCGGGAGCAGCGGCAGCCCCCGGCTGGAGACCCCCAGCGCCCCGACAGAAGGCGACACGGAGGGCAGCTTGCTGGAGGTGGACCTGGACATCTACCAGACCACACTGGAGGAGGTGCTCACTTGGCTGCTGTCTGCCGAGGACGCCCTGCAGATCCAGGACGATGTGTCGGAAGACGTGGAAGAAGTCAAAGATCAGTTTCACACACACGAGGTTGGTAGGAGACCTGTGGGCGGGAGCGTACGTACACAAGGGTTAAACTTCCACAGCAGTTGATATAGATAAAAATTTAATTCACTTTTGATCAATGGCAACCCAACTAAATAAATACATACTGTATATCAGTTGGGAAGGAGACACGCTTCCTGTATCTGACGTGTTTGCCGTCCGACTTACACAGCTGCTTTAGAACTGTCACTCTCCGCACATGGACGCCTCCCACAACCCGCAGTACACGCTCCGTACATGTCGGGAATGCCAGGAATTCTGCTCGGAACAGTTGTGCACAACACCCCATGGCGTCCTTGCCCAGGACATGCCTTGCTTGAGTGGCGGGGTCTTTTGTGTGTGTGTGTGTGTGTGTTGTGTGTCTTTCGTGTTTAAAGGGGCTTTGGCCAGGTTCCCTTTGGCTGAAATGTGAATATTTGTGAAGTCTAACGTGTGGAATCCAGGTCGAAGCGCAAAGCTGGTAGTGAGACGGCAAGTAACAGGACCCAAAGCCTCTTTAGCAGCCAGGCTTTTCAAGAGGTCGAAAAAAAATAAAAATCAAACCACTTTGTTTCCGCCCGGCAGTTCGCATACTTACTCCAGCGTCTCCGGTAAAGCCTCATTAAAAACAATGGGCTCAGAAGTGCAGGGCGAAAATGCTTACTCATCCAGGGAGCTCGCGGAAAACGGACAATAACTCAGTCCACTGGCCTTATATTGCTCACTACGAGAAGTGGTAAACGGCAGCTCCTCTAATGACTTTAGAACTCCTTTCTCACTACCTCTTATATTTTCTCCCCACCTGATTGTGTGCACTTCACCCGTTTGACAGAGTCTGCCCTTCAGTTAGTGCTCACAGGCAACCCTTGCTCATAGGAGGGCCATGCCCGGCACTCCTTAAGTGTTCTACCAAGTGAAGGTAGAGGGTGGGGGAGAAAAAGGCATCCAGATGTTGGTGTCTGGGTGCCAAGTGCCAGCACCCAGATTATATAAGCAATATTTTATACTATTGCGTAACTAAGGGAGTTAGACTGAATCTGGATATGCGGTTCGACCTCCTTTTGCTGACCTGTGTCATTTGGTTTATCATCCCATCTTTTTGTCAGATGACACTTGCAGTCAGAGATTTGGTGTCAAACAAACACACAAACCCATTTACCGTGCCTTCTTCCTTACAGGACTTTATGATGGAGCTGACGGCCCACCAGAGCAGTGTGGGTAATGTGCTGCAAGCCGGGAACCAACTGATCGCTCAGGGCAACCTGACGGAGGAGGAAGAGGAGGAGATTAGGGAGCAGATGAGCCTCCTCAACTCCCGCTGGGAGAGCCTGCGAGTGGCCAGCATGGACCGCCAGGCCAGGTAGCTACGCACACTCACACTGGCACACACACACCTCAGTACTGTGAAACAGCTTTGCTGTTAAATCGTAAACGGGTACAAATTCTGTAATTTTTATCATAAAAAAGCCTGAAACTTAAAAAGGTCAACAGATTTTTTTCGGTGCGGTGTGCTGTTCAGAGGCTTCCCATCACAAGACACAAATCTTTGTGGTTATTTTTCTCTTACCGTCACTGTTTGACTCAACGCGCACACGAGTGCTCCTGTGAAGAATGTGCCAGGCTGCGAGCTGCGTGAAGGTGACACCTGATAAGCCTTCCAAGGCCTAACAAGTCCGATGTGTTATCAAGGTTTATGGTGCTTAAGACCACACACACACGTTCACACAGTCGGGAAAGTGTATTTATGATGTCCACCGGAGCATCTGTCGACCTTGTTTTAATGCGTATGTTCTTGTTTGTGTGGTGACTCATTGTGCGTGGCGTCCATGTACAGTGTTTTTCGTGTTACTATCAGCCACCTCGATAGCCAGCTGAACCGGCAGTTTCACGTCTTAAGTTTATCTGGCTGATGAGTTACTTTCCGTTTTTCCTCTACCTCACGGCCAATTCCCTGTCTCTGCGTCTTTTTCCGCTGTCCTCAGGCTCCACGAAGTGCTCATGGATCTTCAGCAGCAGCAGTTGCAGCAGCTCTCCGATTGGCTGACGGAGACCGAAGAGCGAATCAGAAAGATAGAGACGGAAACAACAGCGGGAGACCTGGAGCTCTACAAAGAGCAGATCGAGCAGCACAAAGTAAACGCAGCCTCCCATTGGCACATTTTCTGTCTCGCATGAATCTAGTCACTGGAGAATAAGAATTTGGTTTAACATGGGATCAGAACATGAAAATCCGGGTTACATGTTTGCTTTCGACAAGTCTTGTAAACATTTGCTGTCTCTTAGTGGCTTGTATATGTGACCTGTACTATTTGCGTTGGTGCTCAGGAGCTTCAGAACGACCTGGAGACGGAGCAGGTGAAGGTCAACTCTCTGACGCACATGGTGGTTGTGGTGGATGAGAACAGCGGGGAGAGTGCCACTGCTGCCCTGGAAGAGCAACTCCAAGTAAGTTGTCGCACTGCAAGCTGTTTATGGCCACCAACTACGCTCTAAGGGGTATTTATTTTACGTGGCGACTGTCGAATGTTTCTCTGTGTGAATAAATCCCGGTGTAAAAAGTTACCTTCACCACACCGTTGCTGCTTGTGTGACCTTTTGCCTTCAGACGCTGGGTGAGCGCTGGGCCGCTGTGTGCCGGTGGACGGAGGAGAGGTGGCACAAGCTGCAGGAAGTCTTCATGGTGTGGCAACAGCTGCTGTCAGACCAGGTAGGACTGTTTCACAAACACACGCGCGCACACACACACACGCGCGCACAGACTGTACTGTGTGTCGTTCTTGCATCTTCACCAATTATAATGACCCGCTTCAAGTTTACAAAATGTATTCCGCTGTACTGAAGTTCAATGATGCCTCTATGTTGGAAACGTGTCTTTTTCTACGTTTAGGATTTGATCTTGTTGGTGGAACTGGAATTTGTTTGCGTCAGGTTTGCTTTGTAACTGAAATCGACGTTGTTTTTTTTTCCCCCCACCTCTTTGCCAGAGTTTGTTTAGAGCGTGGTTGGCAGAAGAAGAGAAGGCTTTGAGTGAAGTGCAGACCAGCAACTTCAAGGACCCGAGTGAAATGAATACTAATGTGCGGCGATTAGCAGTGAGTAGCGTGCCAGTTCTCGCCCGTTGCCCTGCTGCAAATATAATGTGCTGTAAATGTTGATCCCATATGGAATGACTGTCTCTAAAGATTCTTTATACTCGGTATGTGTAATAATAATACTAGCTTTTTTTTTCAATTCAACCCCGAAGATTTTAAAAGAAGACATGGAGCAGAAGAGGAGAACTTTGGACCAGCTGTCGGACGCAGGACAGGACGTGATATCCTTACTGCGGAGCCCTGAGGCGGGAGCCCGGATAGAGGCAGACGCGGAGGACCTGGCGCATCGCTGGGACAACCTGGTGCAGAGGCTGGAGGATTGTTCCTTCCAGGTGCGTGTCACCGGGGGACTCTCTCGGACAGTAACCGCGAAATGAGGACGAAGAGTCACTCTGCCTCTGTGATTTAAAAAATAGCCAGAATATTTATAGGAGCGCAAACACCAAGGTTAATGATTAAAATGATAGTTCGACAAGCATGCTCTTTGTTAAACTTCTGACTCCAACCACAACTGCACCAGGAGTTATTCCTTTTAATATTACTATTTAGAAATGATACTCTACCTCCCTGCTCAGGTGATGGAAGCTGTGACGGACGCTGGGATGACTCAGATGGAGGAACACGTTTCCGTGGACACGGTTGACAGGGCCGCAGCCGCTGTGACCTCCGACCAGGAGTTGGCTCCGCCCGCTCCCCCCAAGAAACGACTGGTGGAGACGGATGCAGAAGTCAGACAAATGTAAGGAGCTGTCCACCCCACTGCCGGAAAAGGGCCAGAATGAAAGACTCGTCACCACACACACCAATGCACACATTGTGTTCTTAATTCTGCAGGTATGAACATAAGCTCTCTGACCTCCTGAGCTGGATTAAATCGTGGAAAACGTCCGCTCAGACCCTGGCCTCCGCACAACCGGAGACGACATCCGATACACCCGAACTGCAGGAGAAACTAAAGGTAAACCCGCTGACGACGCAGGCCCACAAAGCAAAGCGCTTTCGTTCCAAATCACATCCCTTTCATATGCATTGGCCAAATCCCTTCAGGGCTTGGAGTCGGACCTCACGGCAAAGGAAGCCACCGTTGCTCAAGTGATCCAGGAGGGGCGGGGCTTGATGGACCAGTTGGAGAGAGGTAGGATGTTCATTATCATACCCGATACAGCGGTCAAAGATGCCGTTTAATTTCTTCAGTACTTTTTTTTTTTTTTTTTTACACACATCTTCCGCTCCCTCTTCAACGGTGTCTTTTTGTCTTGTAGGCTTTTACCGCTCTCCCACAGCTGCTCGGTATTCTCTGTGTATTCACAAGTCAACATTTTTATCGTCATTTCGTTTTGGATGCAATTAATGGGTGTGTTTAAGTTTGTGTGCGCGGAGTAGTAAAAAAAAAAAAAAAATCTGTCGGCCTGCAGGGTTGCTGACTTCATATAACTGCGCAATGAAATGCAGAGGCACTGAGTAGAGTCAGTGGAGCAGCTCCACTGGCTGTTAAACTTTCCATGAATCACAACATGTCTTACTTATGCCCGTATATTGTGTTTTCTCATCCGTGGTGTTTGTTTTCCAATTTATTAATTTTTTTATCCACCAGTGTTTAAACTCTCCATCCTCCGCTCACAGAAATCCCGCAGGCTGTAACACATTTCCAACCGCAAAATGATAAACCTTGACTTCATTCGTTGTGCATTCACTGGGAACCTTCATATTTGCCATCTTGTGTGTGTCTCTCTCTCTCTCTCTCTCTCTCTCTCTCTCTCTATAGAGGGTGTGCGGGTGGACTCGGTGAGGGCAGACATTGGCCTCGTCCAAACTGAGTGGGATGTTTGTGCGAGGGAGCTGGGGGCAGCCCGTGACCGGGCCGACACTCAGACCCGGGTCAGAGCGGTGGCCGCGGAGCTGACCGAGCTGGACCGGGTCCTGGAGGAGCAGGACCAGTGGCTTTACTCGACCTTGGCCGTGGAAAAGAGCGACGAGGCCGAGCTGAGGAGCCTGAGCGCAGAATGTCAGGTTAGAGCAGAGTGGAATGCGAATTTCGTTGCAGATGTAGTCGTTGCAGATGTAGTCAGCTGCTGAATACGAAAATGTATTCTAATTTGAATATTTATGAAATCGATGGCGATTTTTCGCCAGACTCGGATGGCAACTCAATTCTAATATTTATATCGTTATTTGTCATCGGATTACATAATCCTATCCTACCATGACGACGATGACTCCTCAAATCAATGTACTGTCTCCGTCGTTTCCCTCAGGCCCGACTCGTGCAGGTCGAGGCGCTGGGGCCTCGGCGGGAGCAGCTTTCTGCGGACGCGGGGTCCCTGGGAGCCCTGCCCTCTCTGAGAGACAACGTGGTCGTGGTGTCGGCACATTATGACTCCACGCTGCAGCGGCTCCAGAGCAGAGAACGAGACGTCAGCACAGGTACTTCCATCCGAACGAATGATGAAATCAGTACAGAGGGGAACCAGTTGCAGGTTCTGTGAGGAATGTTCTCCGTACAGCTCCTTATGCATTTCATGGGACCCGACAGCCTTGAGACATACTCTTATTTCCTCCAGCTGCAGGTTTTGGAGATGTTAAGCCTCCTTCAGGGCAAAGATCCATTTCTCTCTCTCCTCGCCCTGGGCGGAAAGCTCTCAGGTTTATTCGGGGACTGAAAGAATGATCGCTATGATCAGCAGGGCTCGGTCCCTCAGCGCTTGTGTGCATTTGACATTAGCTTTTATATGAAACCTTGGCCGGCCACAAGTAATAGACGAGGCCCTTATATGGCCTCCGAAAGCTCACAGACGCGTGAATGTGTGCATATGTGTGTGTGCGCGCGCACGCGTGTGTGTGAGTGAGAGAGATCGTTCCTCCGTGCCAGCTCCATCTCCACTTGATTTTGGAGAGTTGGACCTGGAACGGCCTTGAAAGTCAGTCAGCGTTATACCTCTTGGGATTTACACACACACACAGCTCAGAGCCAAAAAGAGTCCGTAAAGGGAGACTTGACGGTGCCTCTTCACTCCTGACCATAGGTGTCTGTGAGTGTGTGTGTGACTGTTTTGCGGTGTCTCTTGGGCTTTTATGACTCCGAGGATTTGGATGGGAGCCAAGTCAAACCGTTTTGTTTCTGCTTGAGGGCCGTTTGCCTCTCGCCGAGGCCTCTCTCTATCTCTCTCTCTCTCTCTCTCTCTCTCTCTCTCTTCCATTAACGCTCCATCTCTGCTCTTTGTTTATATATACACAGCCGGATTATGTAAGCGTTAAATCACCTGGTCATTAAAACCCTGACAGAGAATGAAAGGAGGAGAGGAGCAAGTCCACAGATGTTCATGTTTCGCATTATAAATGAAGATGAATTAGTCAGAATATCGCACAATTCAATTTATATAATTCATTGAACTCTCCTTTGCAACATTTGAAAATACTATTTCTGGCATTGCATAATTTATTCCACATGAGCCAGACATGTTACAATAAACTTACTCTGTAAAACAAGCTGTCTGGGATCAACTACAGCATCAAAAAAATGCACTCATCCACACAGAGTGAGAAATGCCAAAACTGCTCACTGCCCCCTTGTGGCAGAAAACGCGCTGCTTGAGATGAAGAAAAAATGTCTACAATATCTTTCTCTTCCTCCAGCCTTGGCCGCTGCTGAGGCCAGCCAGGTGATGCCATGTCCAGTGGAGAGTCTAGAGGCGAGGCTGGCCACTCTGAGAGAGGGAATTATAGACATCCCCACCACTGATGGGGCGGTGGAGCGTGCACAGGTGAGAAGTCCTTTTTTTGACTATCCATTTCTGAAATGAATCATTGTTGATGTTGAGGTTATTGTTTTAACTCTCAAACACAAACAGTTCATATTCAGATGTTCTGCCAATCATATAGAGTATATGGTTTTATTTTGCCTTGTTTGATCTTTTGACATTTTGCTCTATAGCCATAGTTTATTGTTACGGCCTTTATTGGTTAGCCACAGTTTTAGATCCAATTAGTCACTCTTAAAAATAAACTAGTGAGAAATTCACATCGTATATTTGTATAACCTTTTTAGAACGTGACTGCCGGGCACGTTAGATAACAGGAGTTCATTCTCAACAGAGACTTTGTTTGTGTCTTAGCTTGTATGTACATCGGTGGCATTTTTTTCCCTCTGGCACACAATAGGCCCCTTTATCAGCCAGTCACTTCCCCTCTGCACTGTATCAAACCTCTGTGTCGAAGGAAAAGGGTGTGTGTGTGTGTGTGGGTGGGTGGGTGTGTGTCTTTTGTAGTTCTGAGGAATACGTGTTTTGTGTGTGTGTGTGTTTTTGTGTTACTGTCCTCGTCTGTCTCCGGTGGAATGCGGCTCAGTTGTTATCGTGGCAGATAGGGCACGGTGCCGGTGAGGTGGTGGGTGGGGGTCGGGAGGGGGGGGGGGGCACTTGGCACATTCTGGGCAGCGAGCCCATGCGTGTTGCATGAAGCGCCAAAAGGCTCAGTGTGGGGCTGCTCAACCAGTCGGTCAGCCACAACACGCAGTCCCATGACGGCAAGTCTGAGTCCTGTTGGCATATAGTCCAATTATAAAGCTGTGTGAGTCATCTTCTTTAAATGGACATCTGTCGCTTTCGGCATATGGGAATCGTTTTTCAACACGTTAACGGCACCTTAACTGCTTGTGTTTAAAGTTTTGGGAAAAATGAGGACTTCACGACTTAATCGGTGCGTCGGTGGTAACTAGTGGTAATCACCAGGAGGCGATTGCGCGAAAAGCCCCAGTCAATCAAAGAGATATGGGGAGGATTTCTTCCCTCTTGAAGAGGATGACTATCTAACATTGTTATTTTTCATGTTGCCTTTTTTTACATAACATATCAAATTCCTTTACTGGCAACAATCCATGGTTGTCTAGTAATTTTAAGCAGACAACTCAGACATGCAATGATAAGCCTGAACCTGTTTCCACCTCAGGGCCTGTGTATCGAGATTGAGCGAACACAACAAGCCTCCGATCCTGCGGAACTCCAAAAATGGAGTCAACTCTCCTCCAAGGCCCGTGAGGAGCTGGGCACTCTGCAGTGCGTCCTGGGTAGCATGAAGGACTATCAGGTGGACAAAGCTGTCATTTGTCACAACCGTTTATTACTTGTCGCTGTATGTACTGTTTTGGTGTCTTGAACTATAAAAGGTCATTGTTCCGTCGTTCAATGCTCTTGCCAGGTGTGTTTGGTGCAAGTTGAGCGTTGGTTGGATGCGGTTCAGGAGCTGATGTCTCGTGATTCCACGGGACTGGGCGAAACAGAGAGACTACGTGAGGAGCTTAACCAGTGCAAGGTAAAATAAGACGGCATTGTTTTCTTTTTAGCCCCAACAGAAATCCAAACCCTAATAATAATAAAGATTTCGGATTTTTCATAGTTTTTGTTTCTATACCTGTAAAGGCATCATTCTTTAAGTGTTTTTTTTTTTTTTCAATCTTTGGTAACTAGGAGTATGTAAATGAGATGGAGTCGGTGGAAGGTTCATTGAAGCAGATGGGAGAGAATGTGAGTGCTGTTCACGCGGCTACAGTCCCAGGACTGGCCGAGTGGGGGCAGGATAAGTTGGACGGGTTCCGGGGCAGGTGGGACGCACTCGGCAAACAGGTGAGGACAAATGTCCACCCCCCCCCCCCTTTATATTCTGTGTGCACCTTGCGTTGTTGTGTACATGGTGTTCATGTTTGATGTATAGTGGGTACGCATTTATTCACACAATCGCACTGATAAAATCATCTTTCATGCTTCTGTGCAGCTGCTGAGCCACCAGGAGCGCGTGGCGGAGAATCAGGAGAAGCAGGTGAATCTCAGGAAGGACTTGGCGGAGATGCAGGAGTGGATGGGCCAGGTGGACGAGGAGTTCCTCATGAGGGACTTTGAGTACAAGGGCCCAGAGGAGCTGGAGTCGTCACTGGAGGAGATGAAGGTGCGTGTGCCGGATTTTGTGTGTGTGTGTGTCTGTGTGTGTGTGTGTGTGTGTGTGTGTCACCTGTGTGTGGTTGTCGTCCTCTCACCTGTCCCCGGGTCTCCCGCAGAGGGCCAAAGAGGATGTGCTGCAGAAGGAGGTGAAGGTGAAGATCCTGAAGGACAGCATCAACACGTTGGTGTCACGGACAGCGCCTCCCGGTGGAGGAGGTGGGCAGGAGCTGACCTCGGAGCTGGAGGGAGTACTGGCCAACTACCACAAGCTCTGCGACCGCTTCAAGAGCAAGTGTCACACCCTGGAGGTAATGTGTGGTGGAGAGAGGGTTCAATTATAAATACATTCAAGTACACAACACCTTGGCTGCACCGCAGTTGGACACAGTGGAAATAGAAAGAGCCAGTGGAAAGAATTTTACTGCAGCAGCATTTATTCAGCTTCATCATTTTACCACATCATCACCTCGCCGCTCTCATAGCTCAGTATTAAAGTGACATGTCGCTTTAGGCAACGTGTCCCTACGTATTTTCATGCCGAGAACTGGGGAGGCTGGAGGGGAAAACTGGTGATTCCTGTTTTGGTTCCTAATCTGCGAGTGTAAAATGGCAGCCCGGGGCGATGTTTTTGGATCATCGTCCCTCAGACTCTGCGGGGTAAATGTCGGGGACGTCACCCGAGTTGCCGCCATGCACATGCTCGTTCTTTGCCTGGAGTCGATGAGTCACCACCCTGTCTTTTTCCTTAAAAGTGTGGCTGTTTCATTTGAAGATAAGACTTTTAAATCTTTCTGGAGTTATTGCCTCGGAGGGAAGCGTTTGGCAACCCGGTCCTTATTAAAATATGAAGAGAGGGCACACACGCACACAATAAAGCGGTGTTGCTTTTTAGTCGCATCATTTGTGGGGTCTTTTTTTTTTTTTTTTTTTTTCCTTGGTTTGGTCGCGCATAACGTGTGTTTCTCCGTGTCTTTGGGATGTGCTGCGCAGGAGGTGTGGTCCTGTTGGATGGAGCTGCTCCAGTATCTGGACTTGGAGCAGAGTTGGCTCAACAGTGTGGAGGAGAAGGTTCAAGCCAGCGAGAACCTGCCGGAGAGCACCGAGGCCGTCAATGAGGCTCTGGAGGTACACGCGCACAGATTTCCGAAACGACTCATTCAATGACTCTATGGTCTGGAGGCTTCTACTGTGAAACCTTTTTACCCACGCACATGTAATCGCGGGGAGGACGGTCCCGTAGATGACCAGGCTGGAGGACAGGTTCACCTCTGAAATCGCGCCCACGCATTATCCTGTGTTCACGCCTCCAGGCGCGTGTCAACCGGAATTAAATCTTTAACCTGCTATAATCTCAATACATATGGACATTTGAGTGAATATTATTACATTACACGAGCAGACAACATTTGACCATGGTGAACATTATACTTTCGATATGTTTGCCGAGGACTGTACTTATATATTTGAGAAGCACTGCTTGGGAGCATTAAGCGGCAGCCGTCACCTGGTCGTAAAACAAACAACCTCCACGTCCCTCAGACCAAATGACCCATTTAATGAGCAAGCTGTATGGTAATAACCTCGTTGTCTTTGACTTTGTTTTTCCCGAAATTATTTTGTGCTGCCGTTTGCTCGGCTGCTATATCTGTAGACCGCCTGCAGCACGGCTGTCAAATCCGCTTTGGTCACAGCGCTGCTTCTGTAACACTGCGTAATGACGAAGAAAACCGTAGACCCTTGAAGACAATGTGTCCTCTTCTTTTGTCTCTGTCCTTATGGTTTTGGCTGTTGCCCCCCCCCCCCACCCATCACCACGTCTCTCTTTCTCTCTCACTCTCTCTCTTTTCTCTCCTTCCTGCATGATCTCTCACCCTTCACCCTACCCCATTCTCCCCATTTCCTAATCGGGCTCGCCCCTCTGGATGGTGGGGAGCTGTCGCTCTCTCTCTCTCTCTCTCTCTCTGTCCATCACCCCCTGGGAAGGAAAAGCACATTTAATGACCCCACATAAACAAGACTGTTGGATCCAAACAAGTGTCGTCACTTGACGAGCCTCTCTCTCTCTGTCACTCTCTTACTCTCTCTCTCTCACTCTTTTTTCGTTCGGTTAACCATCCGTTTTTTTTTTTCGGTTTCGCCTTCGTCCGACACACCCGGACTCGCAAATTCTGCATCTGCGCGGCATATGTTTTGCGCCGCTTTTTCCGTTCTTTCTCATTCTTTCGTGCATATAAACCGACACCTGGCTTTTCACTAATCTACTGGATTTCTTTTTTCCTCCCTGCTGTTGTTTTTGAGCGGGTGTTTGGTTTTTACCCACTCCTTTTTCATTTCTGTGGCATTTGTTTTGGAATTGTCAAGCAGCTGCTCAGCTTTCTTCCTGTTTGTTTTGGCTGTTATTGAATTTGACTTTCCTCATTTCCCTTTTTGAATGTTTTTTTTTTTTTTATTCTTTGCTCACACATCTACTCTCTTCTCCATCTCGCCATTCACCGCCAGTCTTTGGAGGGCGTGCTTCGCCATCCGGGGGACAACCGGACTCAGATCAGAGAGCTGGGTCAGACGCTGATCGATGGCGGCATATTGGATGAACTCATTAGCGAGAAACTAGAGTCCTTCAATTCAAGTTACGATCAACTCAACCAGCAGGTGAGGAGCTTCTATTGTTACCTATAGCCTTGTTTTTGAAGACCTTTTCCCCATTAGCCTTCATGTAGAATATCAGAAATAACATTTAATTTGTGACTGACAATTTTCAAATGACCGTGTCCCCGTGCAGGCGGTGAACCGGCAGATCAGCCTCGAGCAGCAGCTGCAGACGCTGAAGGAGAACGACCAGGCTCTCCTGTCACTGCAAGAGTCTCTGAGCCAGCTGGATCACACGCTCACCTCCTACCTCACCGATCGGGTGGACGCCTTCCAGCTCCCGCAGGAGGCACAGGTACGGGGCCCTGTGTGTTGTGCAAACACATTCACACCCGTAAAATCCTCCAAAATGAAGCGACACTTAATGGATCTTAACTTGCGTGCGTCAGCCTCCCTCTCTCCAACAAAGGGCTCAATAAATGACACTTGATGTGTGTATCATGCTGCGCGTCTTCATTCCCACTTTTCCTGCAGAGCCTCGGAGCAGAGATCGCTGCCCACGAGGTCACGGTGGAGGAGATGAGAAGGAGGAACGTGGCCAACGTGCCTCCCCCCACCACCGATGGCAAGGGAGGCCGTGGTGGGACCATGCTGGATCAGCTTCAGGTAACACTGACTCCCGCTGGGGAAGATCAGAAACTACAAAAAGGGATTTCAGACCTTTTTTTTCGTCCTGATGCCCACCACTACGTTACACGACAATGCCACACTCCCATAATCTCCATGTTTGAGGTAGAAATACCTTAATAACCTCGCACCCTTTGCTCTCTATAGAGGAAGCTGAGGGAGATCTCCACTAAGTACCAGCTGTTCCAGAAGCCTGCCAACTTTGAGCAGCGCATGTTGGACTGTAGGAGAGTGCTGGAGGGCGCCAAGGCCGAGCTGCACGTCCTGGATGTCAAGGATGTAGAACCTGAAAAGATCCAGCCCCACCTCGGCGGCTGCATGGTGAGAACCAAAGCGTTTCTCTGTGTTCTTTCTTTCATGGTTTGTTTGTTGCTGACTTTATGTTTATGCACACTAGACATATTCAGCAAGGTTTTGGAATAAGACACATAAGCGATAAGGTACCTCCCACGTCCCCCACATTCATTTACTTTCTTTTTTGCTGTATAGAAATTATACAAATTGCTGAGCGAAGTGAAGCTGGAGGTGGAGACGGTGATAAAAACGGGACGCCAGATTGTGCAGAAACAGCAGACCGAGAACCCCAAGGCCATGGACGAACAGCTTACTGCTCTTAAACTGCTCTACAATGACCTGGGGGCTCAGGTAATATTTTTTTTTTTTTACTTTTTTTATGTAATTAACTTTCTTATTGTAAAAGTGTCATGATGGATTATACGTGACATTTAGGCACCGAGACCAATTTCAAACCGCCTTTGTTTTCCCCTCATCCTTCCAGGTCACGGAGGGCAAGCAGGACCTGGAGAAAGCTTTGTCTCTGTCTCAGAAGTTCCAGAAGGAGACCGCTGCCCTGCAGGAGTGGCTGACCACACACGAAGCTCAGCTCCAGGACAAGAACAGCTGTGGTGACATGCCAGCCGACATCGACGCCGAGATCGCCTGGGCTAATGTGAGCAGCTGTCCTCCACCTTTCCTGAGAAGTGTTTTCTGTCTCCGGCCAGCAGGTGGCGCACAGGCACCAGTCTTTCTCTTTCGGAAACTCTAGATGTGTGTGAAGTGGCGGCATCGTCGAGGCACAACAAAAACTCGCATTCGCCTTTTCTCCCTCTGACCCACATTCCTTAAAACACACAAAACATTCGCAAGACCTCCTCACCATTTTGACCTCTTTATTAAAATTGAATCTGTGTTGATTATAAATGAATCACGGGTAACCAATAACAACCATGCAGAGCAATGGAGAGTGTAGAGTGTTTCTTCAAATGTCTTTATTTGCGGTTTTAAAATGTGGCTATTATTGAATATACATAATGCATTTGTGCGCAGTGGAATATATGAATATTTCTATTCCTTTCAGGTTGTGGTGCATCGAGGCAGACTATTATTTTGTGTTTATGTTACGTGTAATTCATGGCATATATTTTATGTGCACCAAAGTATTTGTGATAAATCCCAAAGACAGCTGGCCATTGCAGGGAATTGTTATATATTCATACTCTACTGTATGCGCGTGTTGCTCCACCAGGGCCTGCTGAAGGAGTCGGAGCGCCGGAAGGTGGAGCTGTCCGGCCTGATGGAGACCAGCGCTGGGCTGCAGACTCTGGTGGAGGGCAGCGAGGCGCAGCTGGAGGACAAACTCTTTGGCCTCAATGAATCCTGTGGCCACGTCTGCACCTGGACCGAAGACTGGCTGAGCACTGTGCTGGTGAGAGCAAATATTTTGTACCGTCAGGTTTAATAAATAAAGCGTTGCTATGTTTTTGTTTTCCCAGAGCACATAGATTCTCACATCTGCTTTAAGTTCATATAGGCCAGTGTGTATAGCACTCTAGCCATCATTTCCAAGTGAGCAAGTGCCTTGCAAGTGAAAACATTACATTTACATTTGTTTTTGTTATTCCTGCATTTATTGTTACAAATGTATAATTTAGGCACTCGGAGTAGTTTTTGAAACGATAAAAGTTAATTTAATTCCAATGTTGTTTTTCCCATTTTGGCATTATGAATAAAACACTTCCACACGCAAGAGCAAAACAAGAGCGCGAATATCGCCTCTTCAATATTTTACATTTGAACAGGACTAGGAAATGCTCCTTATTTTAATTTACAATTTTATATGTGTTAACATTTTTTGGAAATGACAGGAAACCATAAAAAACATTAAGAATTCACCCTGAACCTTTGTTTTTTTCCCCCCCCCTATCACTGCAGAGTCACCAGAACGAGGTGGAAATCTTTGATGAGAATGTGGCTCACATCAGCACCTGGCTCTATCAGACCCAGATCCACCTGGACGAAGCTGAGCGGCTCACTCCGACTGAGAGGGAGAAAGTGGTGGAGGTAAAAAAAAAAAAATTTATGAGGATTCAGAGATATTGGTTGATTTATAAAAAATATATAAATAAATTTCCACTAAATTTCAGCTGCTCCTTTTAGTGGTTGACCTTGACCAGTACATTCTGTGCTGAGCTCTCTGGTCTGAATCAAGGCTTCTCCAGTTTGGGAGGGAATGTTTAATCGGTCTATCCTCAGCGCATGCTGGAGGAGCTGGAGGACATTGGCCTGCGCGTGGACAACGTGAGAGACCAGGCCATCATCCTGATGACCAGCAGGGGTCCCGCCTGCCGGGACGTGGTGGAGCCCAAACTGGCCGAGCTCAACTGCAACTTTGACAAAGTGTCCCAGCACATCAAAACTGCCAAGGTACGGTACCGAAACGATGGCACACCGAGCGCCGTGCTTTCGTCGCCATTTGTGCCAGTGAGAAGCTCGGTGTGGAATAGAAAGCGTGAGTGCATCTGTTCCTCGTCTTTTTGCCATCTAGATGATGACCAGCCTGGAGTCGGTCAGCATGGAGACGAACCTGCAGGCACCTCAGCAGGTACAAGAATCTCTCGTTAGTGCTGGTTTCAAGGTCAATTCAATCCGAGGTTAATATTAGAATATAATTCAACGTATCTTACTGGCTTGGACTGATGTGTTTTGGCTTCTCTCTCATCAGGTCATCCACAGCCTGGAGGTCCAAGCGGAGAGTCCCGGTCCGGCTCCACCTGCCGAGGCTCTGGTCTCCAGTGAGGTGAGGGACCTCCAGGCAGAGCTGCAGGACACACTGAGGACTCTGCAGCAACAGCAACGGGACCCGGTGAACGTGATGGACGATGACAAGGTACACGGGGGTTCGCTTCTTTTTTTTTTTCGTTTAGTATATATATATAAAACAAAAAAGGTTGATTAATAACAGTAGCCGTATGCTACGTAATACTGTAACATAGTGGGAAGGGCGCTCTCTCTCTCTTTTGTGGTCAGAAGATCCCATTAAAGTTTGCCATCTCTGGCCATTTTCAGGAGGAATTTGAAAAGCGCCCCGAAAATTGCCCCGGGTTGACTGTTATGTACGTTTGGGGAAATATTCGATGAACAATTCGGAAAGCTTCCGGCTTCAATATAAAAACCCGCCAGCTGATAAGACTCCTTTTTGACTGGGCATTTCAAGGCCTCACAACCCCGGAATTCAATCTTTGTTATCAAGGTTTATGACGTTAAACAAACCAGCTGAACAACTCTGACCAATCCAGAGCAAGGTCAGGCGTTCCAGTTGGGAAGCTGTTATTGGGCTTTAAACGTTATTGGCCCGAGAGGAGTCTACAGCGTCTCCGCTCTGAGCAACTTGTTGCTTTTTTTTGGCAAAGGAGCAACTTGCCGCTATTGGGCGTTGTCGGTGTGTGCGTTCCGTTTTGAATCGCCACTGAATAGAATAGAATATGCAGTAGATAGAGAGATATACTTTCGGATGCGCTGCAAACATACTGAAGGCTCCAAATATTTTTTCGAATCGCATTTAACCTCTGACCCCCCCTGCCCATCAGATGGACGAGGAGAAAGCCAACGTGGAGGAGCTGTTGCGGAGAGGGGAGGAGCTGCTGCACCAAACTTCGGACGAGGTCCAGAGGGAGGAGGTGCGACTCCTGCTGCTCGGGCTGCAGAGCCAGTACTCCGCTCACAGGGTGAGATGCGCGTCAAAGAAGTTGTGTCTTTTCGTTAAGCCGGGCTCATTACCCATGCGAAAGCAAAAGCTCTCTGGTGGCGTTACGCCTCCCCCTCCGCGCACTCATGCACTTGTGTTCATGTGTCTGTCTGCTTCAGGAGCTGCTGCGAATCAGGCAGGTCGAGGCGTCCGAGGAGGCGTCCTTTCACTCCTTCACAGAGCAGACGACGGACGAGGTGAGGGATTTGCGTAGACACACACGCGCATATGTAATACACAATAACACTTAAATGGCAGGCCCGTTCCAGAGCTGGTATTGACCTGCATCCAGAGAGATCCCATATCGGGTGTGTTCGCACGCCTGGCTTTACTATTTGTCGTTAACGGTGTTGCTACTTCCTGCTTGGTACACAAACGCACAGATAAGCGTTTATGTTTGCAAAGACCAAATAACCAGTTGCTAACCAGGGAGACAAAAACAGAGGGGTCCATTGTGTTTTGCTTTTGTCTGTGTGACGGCACCGGCCGAGTAAATGGTCTTTAATGCTTCCAGGGGGACACATTAGCACTCACTAATGTAATCGAATGTGTCCCAGACCTCCTCGCAATGTGGTCTGAGTGATTGGATTTCAAAAAGCCTCCTCCTATCGATGTCACAGAGTTGTCTCCTTAAATTGACATTAGTGTGACTTGCCTTAACACAAACGTTGCTTACGCGGTGTAGGAGATCTCGGCGATGGAGAGTAGCAGCGCCCCGTCGCTGAGTCCCTCGGACTACCTGCTGGACATCAACAAGCTGCTCCTGGCCATGGCCGACAATGAGCTGCTGCTGAACTCCTCGGAACTCAGCGGGGGGCGCTACGAAGACTTCTCCAGACAAGAGGACACGCTGAGGGTAGGTCGTCTCTCGTTCGCCCGGACTGCTTTGTCAAAGTCTATCGTTGTAAAGCAACTCGAATACGTCTTTCACAGAATATCCAAGTGAATCTGGAGCATCTGAGCGAGCAGGTGACCGGAATCCACGAGCGCCAGCCCGACGCCATCCGGGACGCCTCGGCTGGCGAGGTGACCCAGATCGGAGACGCCCTCACACAGCTCAACGCCAAGTGGGACCGCCTCAACCGCATGTACGGCCATCGCAAAGGGTGCGTGCGCGCCAGCCGGAAACAACAACAACAACAGCACAACAGACACCTTAAACGTTACAGTCATTGGTCAGATAAAAGTAGGATTTAATCGAACATAAATATGCTATTTTTGACCGACAAATGTAGTGACAGCAGAAAGAGGTAAACCACAAGCTGCTATTTTTCAGATTGTGTGGGGGTCAGGCTATTTGGTGGAAACTGCAGGGACATTAAATAGCAGCAGTGTCTGCCAGTCAGGGGACAGCGGGAACAGATAGCGAGAGAGACGTGGGGGGCACCCAATCAAATTCCCTACACACACACACACACACACACACACACACACACACAAAAACACACACACTGACCTTGATTACCATCAAACATTCTCATGCCTCTCCCCATATTCCCTCGCTCTCACACATACACACCCACAGCCATGCCGGTTGACCTTGACTCCCCTCCACACGGCTCCTTGGGCATAAACGGTCCGCATTTGCTGACTACAGTATGTGCCGTGCGAGAATTGAACTTGCAAGCTCATTTTGGAGATTTGCACACAGACGCCGGGGCACTCTGGTCTGTAATCACGATAAGCCCCGGGGCGCTGTTAAGGACCAGAGAACGCCGTATGTTTTGTAAAAATGCTTCATCCAAAACTCATTTCCTCACCTTGTCGTTCTTATCGGGTTTGTTTTAGCTCTGAAAGAGGGAACGTCCCCGGTGCAGACCATCAGTGTGATAAAGATCTTTTTTTTTTTTTTGCATTAGGGCATTTTGAGTAATCACCCTCTTGGTCTTTGCTGATTTATTATTTATTTAGTCGTGTGGCGGTGAACTCCCCGGTGTTATTACGCCATTTCAAGCGTTTAATAGAGGTCATATTTTTTTTCTTCTTCTCATCGGAACAGGGGGAATTTCCTCAGCAGGTGACATGGTTTTATCAGTAGAAACCAGAATTCATTGATATTTTTTCTTCACCCATTTTTATCGACTTAACAACAAAACTAACTCGACGCGCACAAAACACAAGTAACGCATTGGTGTTTGCGTTTGCTTGTTGTTGCTGCAGGAGTTTCGACCGGGCCATCGAGGAGTGGGGGCGGTTCCACTGTGACATGAACGACCTGAGTCAGTGGCTGGCGGAGACAGAGACGCTGCTGTCCGAGAGCGTGGGCCCTGATGGACAGCTGGACCTGGACTCCGCACGACAACGCCAGGAGGTGGGTGGAGGCAGACGGAGCAGGAGGAGGCCTTAAAGGACTTTTTTTTTTAATATATTTTCTTTTCATTCCTGTTTTATCGTATCACTGCAAAGACATATTGGGGGAAAAAAATACAGTTATTTTATCTACGTTTTTTTACTGGATAGAAAAACGCACCTTTATCCAAATAACAGTATTTAGCCAAATGCACAATATTTGAAATGTATAAATGCGTGTATGAAGATTACTTTCCCAAGATGCCACCGTAATAGCTTGGAGATATTAGGACCTGGATGGTTGGAAATGTAAGACAGGAAATAATTGCATCTTGTTCCCCCAAAGGAAAAAAAAATGGCCGCTCCACTCTACCTGATAAACACGCTGCACATCAAACTGTACATTAAGCAGAGCGAGGAAAAACGGGGAGAAGTGAGCCGAGGAGCAAGATGAGATGGGGCATCGAATATTGCTTTGTTTGATTACTAAAGCGGCACTTCTAATTCCCGGGGGGAATTAGATTCTCCGAAGCCGCCGCCGCGGCATTATCGCTGACGGCGGCGTCGCCATCAACACCTTTTATCAGTGTGATTTGCGAAAAACTCGAGCCGCACTCTTTTAACGCGTTCTCGCACTCTCTCCCAGAACGCGACCGGGGGATCAAGTGGATGGGAATTGAGAGATCAATTAGCTGACTCACCTTTTAGCCGACGTTAGAATCACTCACTCTGCTTTATGGCTCCATTTGGCCAGTTGAATATCCCCCCCCCGGTTGAAGTCCGGGCCTTTTGCGCCTTAAATCTTGATTGGCCACAATTCGGGCCCGAGTGTCAATCGGAGATTTGCCCGGAGAGGTGGGCTGGAACAGAGCTTGTCGAGTCAATCAAGCTTAGGCAGTTTGATCAGATCCCTGATTCCTGCTTCCTTTTTTTTTTCCTCTTTCTTTTCTCCTGCCATCATTCTCTTTTGTACGTATGTTAGGAGCTGGAAGAAGGACTCGCCAATCACCAACCTGTCCTGGCCGTGCTAAGCCGCACTGGCGAGCAGATAACTGGGCAGCTGTCGTCTCTCGACGGGCCGCTGCTTGAGGAGAAGCTGGACAGCCTCGGTCAGCGTTGCAGAGCCGTCAGCCGTCAGGTTCAGGACAGGCAGCGCTGGTACTGTATCCATGGAAACGCACACGATGCGATTCCTCAATTGAAGTGTATAGTTTGCAAACACGAAGGAGATTTGGAGGCAATTTCGATTCCGACAAACATAACGCACGTCTTGCTCGGGGCCTTGATTATCTCGGAGTTGAGTGTCTGAGTGTGTGAGGCACAGTGTGCGTTTGTGTGTCGCTGTGCAGGCTAACTGGCGAGGACCCAGCCCTGTCGGACCTGGCAAGGCGACGCAAGGAGCTGGCTGTGTGGCTGCAGCGGGCAGAGGAGGCTGTCGGCTCGCTGCCCGTCGCGGCCACAGACAAAAACCTCCACCAGCTCAAGGTACGGCGGAGCCCCTGAAACACGCCAGAGTTGTGTGACATATTGTGGAAAAAGTGCAATGAAAGTGGAGCAACTTTTTTTTTTTTTTTTTTTTACTTTTCTCCCACTTTCAATAACTGTGAATCTCTGTGAAATCAAGGCTCCGTGCGTCTCTCTTTGCAGGCGCTCGCTGACGAAATGGACGCGCAGAATGAACGTCTGGGCTGGCTGAACAAGCACGCTCCCCAGATCCTGGCCAGTCCCAGCCTGAGCCCTCAGAGCAGGGAGCGGCACGTCGGCAAACTCAGAGCCATCAACCTCAACTGGAGCAATGTGAGAGTTGAACACACCCAAAAATCCGACTTTCAACCGGAGTTTCATGGCAAACCACTCCCTCCGGGCTTTCTCCTTCTCCTCGCTCCTTCCTTTGCTCACTCTTTGCTACCCCGTTTACCCCTGAAGGTGACCCACGAGCTGCTGGACAAGGCGGGGGAGGTTGAGGCCAACCTGCAGAGTCACGCGCAGTTCCAGGACAGGATGGAACGACTCACTGACTGGGTCGTCGTCACGCACCAAACCATCATCACCAGAGGGCTCAATCCTGGGCAAGCGCAGGTAGACCGTATTTCTGCTCTCGCAATAAACGAGAAACCCGACACACACAACATGCTCCAGTCGAGTTACAATGCCCACAAACCTTTCACAGGCTCTGGAGGTCTCCATGAAGGACAGGAAGAAGGACTTGGAGGAACTGCTGGCTCATTCTATTGAGCTACAGAGACGACAGCAGCTGTCACCTCACGAAAAGGTCCCAGTTGCCATAGTAATGTCATACAATAAAGAATGGGTTCCCACTGTAGCGTGTCATTACATGACATTGCACTTTGGGTTTTATAATGTTGTTGTCAGAATTTAAACGGACATTTTATTAACGTCTGCCGACACTCTGTGACCTCTGTGGGGCGAAGATTTTGCGCTCATTTCTTAATGATACCTAAACGTCTTTTACGTTTACAGAGTAAAGTTGAACAGCTGGCAGGGGACTGGAAAGCCCTGGATGGTCAAATGAGGGAGTCGCTTCAGCCACCCATCTCTCCGTGGACGCCACACCAGCATGTCGTCCAGCACCAGCAGCTTGGTAAAAAAAAAAAAACATTTGATTTAAATTCAAAATTTCTCCCTTACCTTTATAAAAAGAAATTCCTTCATCAAGTGCGAAATATATATACTATTTTATCGTTTCACAAATATATACACATGTTCTTGTTTTAAGAAGTACTCAGGGGGGCATATTTTAAAGTCTTTGTTGGTCTATCTTAATCTGAAGCGTGGAAACCATGAATACCACTAAACCAAACCCAGATGCCTGATTCATCATGATTTAGTGTGATGCCACTTTCCTCTGAGAGCCACTTGGCAGCACCTCCTCTCTCATTCGAACATATTTAATGTTCATCGCATCATTTCCTTTTAAAGGAGCTCTGTACGTTCACACTGGCTTTGAGTGTCTTTTCTTTCTTTTTTTTGTTCATCCCCTGCCTCAGTGGCTACGGTCCCCTCAGCCGTGCAGATGGCCAGCCTTGTGAGCGAGGACCCCCACCACCAAACCCCGCACACACTAGACACGGTGGCGCCCACGGATCTCAATGAGACGGCCACCGAACTGGCGGACTGGCTCCTGCTCATCACACAGATGCTCAAGTCTAATATCGTCACAGTGGGGGACACCGAGGAGATAAGGACCACCATGGGACGTCTTC